>BMAO01039029.1:0-42913 GCA_019973975.1 Trichonephila clavata | reverse complement strand
AACTACTATCTATTTACACCGAAAATGAGATAATTTACGAAAATAACTACAGTAAATACGTTTAACGCGAAAACGCTTAAGACGAAGTGTTAGTTGAAATGAAATAATACAATGGTCTCGATGAACTACTATGAACTTTTTTCTTAACATGAAACGAAAATCCTTTAACATGAAAATATTTCCCTTCTAGGAAGGAACCAAATACGGAATACACCAGCCAACCAAGCAAGATTTAAGTGGGCTGTGAAATGAAAGAGAGGTGGTGTCACATGTCTTGTAGAAAGAAGGCTAGTTTGGCTTTGAAATCTTCAGAATAACCTGTCACGCGAGCCAATATTGTTTTCTAAGCTACTGTCACCTAAGAAACTCCCAGAAACGCCACACAAAAACATCCCATCTCTCATCTGCTGGCTTTGGAATTCGGTGATGACGACATCGCACTTTGAGTAAAGATCAGTGGGATTGGTTCGCATTTTTTTTTTCTATTTTAGAAAATATTTTACGTGTACATGGCAAATAGCTCAGGGGAAAAACGAACTGATATTTCTCTGTAATTGAACAAGCTGTTTTTTAAGATTATTGATCCAAAACTAAAAACGAAAACTGAAATCTGTAAAAAATTTGCTGTTGTTAAATTTTATATTAAATTTCACTAAGTTCTTGTGAATGTTTTTATTTTATTGATTTTCATTAAATACATGCATAGATACATGACTATGTAAATAAAATGTACTCTAATGAACCTAATTTTGCTGAATATATGTTGTTGTTTTCTTTTGCAATATACTTTAAAACGAAATTCTTTTAAGACGAAAAAATAATTCATTCCCCTCAGTTTTGTGTTAAACGATTTCCACTGAACTTTAATGAAGCTTTAAATAAACTAATAAAGATTAAGAATCATTTCGTCTATATCAAAGTAACATAGACACAGAGTTTTGTTAGAATTTAAAGAATTCTATTTTAAGAAAATTATAGAATAATTTTATTTTATTAAATGTTATCTTTTTAACTAAAGTGTGTGGCTTAAGGTACAATACCTTAGAGCAAAAAATACATTTTAGTTTAGCAGAATTTACTATTTTTCTTACTTAATAAATACATTTAAAGTCATTAATTTTTAATTAAATTTTAACTGTTTATTAAATCTAAGTAAATATTAAAATGTCAAGATTTATTTAAGTCTAAAAATTAGGTTTCATTTAAGAAGCTATCTTTTTCAAGACATAAATGTTAGAAATCCATTTCTAAGATATTTACCAAAACTATCATATAATTATCTCTCATCAAAATAAAATAAAATCTGTTAATATAACTAGTTTTATATTTTGTGTGCATCAACACAATTTGAAACGCTTATAGCTTAACATATACCGATGCGTCTAGTAAAAAGTCTCTATTGTATATTTGCAAAAAATTATATTGAAGTTCTGCTTTTTCTACAGTAATGCTTCCTAGAAAGCTCAAAATTTCAAGGATTAAAAGTTGTAATTGTGTACACACATTTTTGCGTACTTGAGTTCATAACTTATTAAAATATAAAATGAGCAATAAAAGAAAATGAAATGAAATAAGGAACTAGAAATAAAAAACAGGGGTACTTTTTGGGGAAAAAAGGAAATGGTGATGTACAAATAAGGCTACACAGTACCCTTTATCAAAAATATTTTTTCGAGATATAGTTACAGTAAAAATAATTTATCTTTTATATTCAGATTATATTTTTAAGTTCATTCTGAGAGCAAAAAGTCAGTTTTACCACCAATTGCCTTAAAATTTTAAAAATTTAAGAATTTTTGAAGTTTTATCAATCTGTTATAAAATGCTCCCTTTTTAAAGTTTTTAGTCATTTTAAGTTCTATATGTTTCTTAGTTATTGCAAACAAAAGTTAATATGGATTTAAAATCAATTCCATTGTAAAAAAAAAACTGATTTTCTAAAAAAAACTGAAAAATCACGAAATTTTTAAAAATAGGAATTTTAGCATTCTTTAAAAAAAATAACTAGAGATATCAGCCCTAAAAATCCATACCAACATTTATTGAACATACGTTTAGGAGTATATACAAAAATTTTCAAGGCTCTATGATGAATAGAAAAAATGCCATAGGGATTAGAAAACACTTATACCTTCAAAACTGAATGTCTGAGAAAAAACATTTAAAGTGTAAGCATAAAAGCATAATAAAGTGTAATAATAAAAGCATACTACAAAAACTTATAAAGCCCGTTAAGCTCTAATTTTTAATATTTTATTTTCCAATGTAGTTCACATTAAAACACTATTTTAATTAAATATAATTGAAAATAATTTTTTAATTCAAAATATATTTTGGCATAATATTGATAGCATTTGTTACAACGAAAGTATATTCAGCTTCATCTTAACCTCATAATTTCACAATGCTTTGAAACACAAAGCATTTAAGTACAAAATTATAATGATACTTAATATGCTAAAAAAAGCCAGGTTTGGTCATAAAACTTAATATTTTTTAGCTTTGATTCGGGAAATTTAAGAAGATTTAGCCATTGCATGACTTTAAAATATTAAGATATAGTACTACAATATGTTTACTATAATGTAGTTTCGTACATCAAGGAAATATTCAGTTTTATCTGCAATACTTTAATTCAGAAAACTTGTATTCGAAAGTCTAATTACAGTATCACTTGAAAACTGATTTTTCGATACATTATTTTCAGTAGTATTCCATCTCTTCGAAATCTTGTTTCTCACTGCAACCTGATAATGTTTTGGACAAGGCATTCACTGTACAAGAAAAAAAAATTAATGATACAATTTCTGACATATATAAACTATTTTTAATTCAATAATTGGGATTGAAATAAATTTTAATTGACTAATTATGAAAATTCAAAACATCCAAAACGAAATCAAGCAGAAAATGTTTTAGTGATTAAAATCAGAATCAATTAACATTTCACACTAAAAGAGTTCATTTTGCTCCAATATATTTTTAATTAATTCAAATTAAGAATGGGCAAACGCTTTAAAAGGAAACCGAAACAAAAACTATAGCTCAGAAAACTTAAATAACTTAAAAACTAATTTGTTAACAGATCTGAAATTTGGTGGCAAACTTCTCAATAATACAAGCCAAAAAATATGCGGTGATTATGAAATTTGTAGGTACTGTATAGCCTTAAATAAAAGTACTCTTAAATTGTAACTGTTATTTATTGAAAAATTATGTTTTATAATTATATTTTCACCCTTAAACACTACTTACAATTCTGACACAAAATTTGCAATATTCTTCACTTTTGATATTTTTAATTTTTTCGATAATTTTGTTTACACGCACGCACATTCACAGTAAACACATATAGGCGTGTATGTATTTATATACATGCACATGTGTGGTATTTAGTAGATTTGTCTCTTCAACATTTATATATTGATGTCTTCAGGAAAGGAATGATTTAAAGTACATGGGTTGTGAGTTTAATGCATATTCCATTAAACTATCCTGAAGCTTGGTTTGACATTGATGCATGAGTTGCTATCGACTCAATAAAGGGTAGCTGCAGTGTTTGTGCTAATATTTATGTAATCTGTCGTCTTAACCTATAAACAGAAATGTAAAGCCTTTGAGTTTAAAATGTCCAATGAATACTGTTAAACCAGAAAAGAATAAATAACTGTCGTGCTTTGATAAATGAATGAAACGATATGTTCATCAATTATGTTTCAGTACTCGTTAGAACTTTGAATGGAAACGTATAACTATCAATTCCTTTTACAATTGAATATAGTCTAAAATCTTGAGCTTTATTAATCACTTTTATTAGCACTGACAAATTATTCTCTATACTATTGTTTTGTCACATAACAACACTTCTTCAAAATCTATACAATGTTATCAAGGAAAATATTGTACTCTCCAAATAAGTGTAACATTTTAAAATTGGTCATGCATACACACACACACACACACACACACATATATATATATATATATATATATATATATATATATATATATATAGGGAGAAAGAGAGAATTTTGCTTGTAAGAAGAGTATCACTCTGATACGCTTTATGTAACCTTAGCCATAGTCAATCGATTGTATTTTCAAATGTTGTAAATTAAATAGTGGCAACATAAACATAAAACAAGTTTAAATGAACTGAAAATTACAATTGCATTTCATGTAATCACCACCAAAGCTTATAACCATTTGCTAATTTTTGGAAAGCCGTTGGAGATCATTGCAAATGTGTTGTTTCTTGATGTCAGCAGCGCCCTACTACTTGATATACAGATGAAACATCAATAAATCGGTGGCCTCGAAGAGGTTACTTCAACATCGGAAACAGATTGAAGTCACAAGGACTCATGTAAGATGAGTAGGAAGGATGTTCCAGGAATTCCCATTTCCAAGAGGAGCGTGGCAGTGTTTGCAACATGACAACAAGCGTTGCCATACAAAACGATGGGGAGGTTTTTTTTGCAACAAACGTAGGCGTTTGTGACGCATAGCCGAAAGCAGATAGTACTGTAGCAGTTGGCATTAGTAATCTACGTTGACTGTTTTCCCTGCAGGCACAGCAAGCGTAAGAATTATACATTCCTTGTCGTATGCCACATTTAGCATAACTTTCCGTTGGAATTTCTGTGGGTGTCGTTAACTTTGGTTATGCCATTCACTTGATTGGCTCCTTAATTCGGGTTCATAGGCTCGTGCTTATGCCTTATCAATGGCGACAATGCTCTGCCGAAATGTGTCTCCTTCTCTCTCATTGTGGTATCTTTCCAGAGGAAAACCATCCAATACATACTTGTGCCATTTCTACACTTCGATGAGTGTATGATGAACTCAGCAGTCAGGCCCTTTTTCTATGTTCCGACATTTCTTTATTATGGGCCGTATTATTTGTTGACTGAGACCAACCTCTAGTTGGGAAATTCCCCGATATTCAATCGGGGATCTATGGAAAAGAGACCATTCAGGATGGGAATCTGATTTTTGGAAATGGAAGGTCGACCTGTGCGTTGCAAATCCAAAGTCTCATTTCGACCCGAATGAAATGCTTTAGCCCATCGTGCAGCATTCTTCAAAATATTATGTTGCATTTTTACCACGATACCTGATTTCCCTTGAAAGCATTTTAGACCGATGGAAACGAAACTTTTCACTTTAACGCCACACAGCAACTACCCTTCTAACTAGATCGACTGTTTTTGGCATTCTAAATATCGACAACAGCGCCACCTCATCACTTCCATATCTTATTTACCCAAGCTAACTGTTCTACAAGTTTCTTAGATAAGTTGCCACTATCTAAGTTACAGCACTCGTATATATACATAACAGGACGCATATGCCATCATGATAGATCAATACCTAAACATCAATAAAAATAAATGTATAGCCTAATTCTTTCCCTTATTTTGTATTTCAATTTGATAATATTGTCACAAAAACTCAATTTCGACTTAAAGCTTATAAACCACTAAGCTATCGACCTTAAAAGTAAGAAAAAAAGTATTCAAAGAAGCATAATGATTTTCTTAAATTAAAGTAATATAATATTTTTTCAGATACATATGTATTATCATTTTTAACATTGCATAATATATGAATAATTAAAATTTGTATGTAGTCACAGTTAAAAATGCCTTAAGTCTGCTCAAGTTTAATATCATGCGTTTATAAGTTTTAAAGATATAGGCGGTATATTTTAATTGATAATACATACGCTTTTTGAGAAGTTAACATTGCAAGTAAGTTTCATCTATATGAATTTCGAGATTCGATTGTAGTAAACATATAATTCAGAGTATTATCATAAAAATGTTTTTTTTCCTTATGAGTATGCCTTTAACTGCGCCCAAGAAAGTGGCCAGAAAGTTGTTTCTTCTACCTCATCTACTATTTATGAAAATTACATAATACATATCTTAAATTCTTGCAGTAAAAGTACAAACGCTGTGGTAGTTGTAGCTAATTGAACAGTTTCTTTTCATTTTGAAGAAAGCGTTGACTCTAAATGTAGACAGTTCATGAATTGTAAAGTAAGTACATGTATTTAAGGCTCTTATTAATTGATATAGCAATAATACAATCTATAAATGGGCATGAGGGTCATTGGTTACTCAGCTCAAAACTTTTGCCACTGGAATACATTTTTATTATCTCTGAAAATTTCAGTGCTTTGACTAATTAGAAATTGTAAAACATGATAAAATCTTTATTTTTTGCTTTAAAAAACTGATACTCTATTTACAAAATTTGCGTTCGAATTTATGGGAATTACGCGCATTTGAATTACGGAAGAAGTATTTGTACTCTAAAGAGCATTAAAAGTATGAATGAATATTTTAAAAATTTAGATTTGGGCTGCGATATAATTTTAAGTTTAAGGTAACTGGGACGTCTGAGACAATGAAATGAACTTTTTTTTACACCAAATTTAAATCGTACTCATTTACTTAAATAAAAACAACAGAAGTAAAACTTTAACATTATATTATCTGTATATTTATGTAACTATTAATGTAAAAAAAATATATTGAAAATTACGAATAGATGTGCTTGAGCTATAAATACTCAATAAATATTGTTTTCGTGGCATGTTCTTATCTTTAGGTACACTTTGCATAAAATCACTGCTTATATAGCTGTAAAATTTTACAGTGATTTTGCAAACATAACAATCCATAAAATTCATGAAATAAAAATTTAAAAATAAATCTATAAAAATTTAAAATATTTTTAAATTTAGTGATTAAAATTTCCTTTGAATTTTATGCAGAAATAGTGCTATATCTAAAATTTCTGAAAGTTTATTTGGAAAAAAAAATCCTTGACTTAGTTGAAAATTTGTGGGTATTATAATATGGAAAATATCGGGAGTCTATGTACAATAGGTTTTGCAAAACGTGTACAGGAATCACCAAAAAATGCATTTTGAGAAAATTGCAAGTAAAGATATTTTAATCTATGATTTATAAAATGATATTTTTTAATGCAATATAAACCATACCATAATTAAATTAGTTTGTTTGCATTATTTCTTAATTTTTAAATTGTAAGTTTAAAATGCTAGATTATTTAGTTGCTTTTTTTATTACTCTTTCTCTACTTCACACACACATCAACACGTGTTATCAACCATTCACACCTTCTTCCGTTTAAAATACCAAAGTTTTCTGCCTATACGTTTTAGTATTTTGATTTCAATTTGAGCATCATCTTTACAGGATATTACGGAATTCGTTAGACATATTTTCATTGTTATAAAAATACACAAAGAAAATGTCTTTGATGAGTTTAAGAAGTGATTTTTAATTAAATGGAACTCTGTTTTTAAAAAATATAACAAGATAATCTCTGTTTTTGTACTCAAACATATGAACTATTATTTATTTTTAAGTAAAACCAACAGTTATAAACATATGGAGTTTTAATGAGCATTCAAATGTCAAGAATAAGCTGTTTAGTAAAACGAAACATGTATTTTATAAGATATATATTTCATTTAGAATATTCCACAAGATCCAGTTTATACTAGATCTGCTTGATTTATAATTTAAAAACTACACTGAGTATTTATAAATGCAAAACTAAACATAATTTACATTTCAAAAGACAAATGTTTTTAAAAAATTTGTAACTAATCATTTAAATTTTTCATTATTTTTGCTCAAAAAATGTAGAATTTATAATAAATGGAAACATATAATACAGAAATTTTCCATTTTCTAGCGTTTTTTAATCGAATTCTCATAAATAATGCATGTATGCAAGCAGCAAAGTACCCTCGGTTTTTAAAAAGTAAAATAAAGAAAATGTAAAGCTTGAAGCATTTTCACATCCCGGTTACCTCAAGTGCTCAAATTCATTTAATCAAAACTATTTTTATTCACATAATCTAATTTTTTAAAAAATGCAACTTATAAGTTCTTATTAACTGATTCCTTTAAAATGTTGCGCTATTATTTTGTAAATCAAATGTGCTTATACTCATCATGCAAATAAGATAATAATGTCATTAAAGATAAGCTAATGTTAAAATAAACAAGTAGTGTTTCTTGTTTATAATTGCAATTCTCAATTTAATCACCCATTGTAGGGTATTTATCCTGCTACTGTTTACAGTTCTTATCAACAGAAATATTTCACCTCGCAACAGAAAAAAAAATATAATATCTCTGAAACTTTTTATCTTTTGTTTCCGCTTTCGTCCTTTGCAATGACCTAAGGCACTGCTTTCTTTTCACGGTGATTGATGACAGAAGATTACAGCATCTTTTATTGATTTTTTTGTCGGTTTGGTTACAAAGCATTAGAGAAGCTGTAGTCTGTTGTGTTCCGAGGTTTAGATGAGCGTCTACGTTTCTAATTTAACTTAAGTCTTTACTGTTGTGATAAATTCTGATGAATTATTCCCCAGTCTGGTTTATTTCAGAAACATATAACAAATAATGAAAAAAGTTGAGAGTACTTGGTATGTAGCTTTAGACATGAGCTATTGTCATCTTTACGTATAGGAATGCAGTGAAAGTCATCAAATCACTGATGAATAATTAGACAATTTTTCTTACGTAATTCTAATGTCAGAAAATTTTTTAAAGAAAAATATTATTTTCAGCATTTTTGTGTGAAAGTAAAGGAATGGGATAAAAGATATTTTCTCCATTAGATAATTCTGTCTAAATCATTTTTAGAGAAAAAATAAATCACAATTGTAAAAAAAATATATTTTTAATCTGACATATTTTATATTTTAATCCTTGCTTTTAGAATTGGAAATGATTTTTTTCATCATTAATGGTAACTAACCTAAACATAAAACTTTTTTATGGATTAATTATCAGTTAATTCAAGTTATCAATCAATCATTAATCAATTATTTTCAAGTGAATAATTATTCGAAATCTGAGATAAAGCTTGTATAAAGTGAAAATATCAGGAAAATAATTTGATTTTTTTCAATTAATATACAAATTTGTATTCAATACTATCCATATTAAAATTTATAAGCACGCTGAAAACATTTTTTTTTCTAAATATTTATATTGAATGAAATCTTGCTTTTGAGAAATAAAATGAAATGACTGCAAATATTACACTAAATGTCAATGCGTTTTCTGACATAATTTTGATTTAATTGAATGATTTTATATAAAGTCTTCAAAGAGTTCGACTCTATCCTTAAGGTTACACAGTATCTTTTTTCAAAAATCTTTTTAAAGACATTAACAATAGAAATAATTTATGTTTTATATTAAGATTTTTTTAAGTTGATTCTGAAAGTAAAAGTCAGTTTGACCAGCCATAATTTTACAATTTTAAGAAATAAAGAATTTTTGTGAAATTTTTCAAACTTTTATAAAATGCTCAATTTTTAAAAAATATTAAGTCGTTTTAAGTGATTTATGTTTCATAGATTATTGCAAACAAAAGTTAGTATGGATTTGAAAATCTGTTCCCTTGTTGAATTTAAATAATTATTTTTCTAGCTAAATCTGGAAAAAACACGAACACTTTCAAAACCTTTACTTCAGTATTTTTTTTAAAAAAAATAACCAGATATCTCAAAAAACAATACTAACTTTTATAGAACGTACGTTTGAGAGCCTCTACAAAAAACTTTATAACTCAATTTTGAACAGGAAAATAACCTTAGTAATTAGAAAACACCAATATCTTCAAAATTAGAAGTCTGAGAAAAAGCATTTAATGTTTGTAAATGCATGAAACAAAACCCTATAATGCTTGTAAAGCTCTAATTTTGTAGTATTTAGTTTTCCATCTAATGTTCTATATCAAAACACTATTTTAATTAATTATGAACCAAAATTTTTTTTTTAATTCGAAATATAGTTTTTGATACGACGACCAATTTTTTATATATTTAGCTTAATCTTAACAAAAATGTTTCCACAAAAATTTTGAAATACAAAGCATTTATGTACAGCATAATAATAATTCTAACTAAGCTAAAAATCCCCAGGTTCGTACATAAAATATTTAATTCTTTTTTAATTTTCTAAATTTTGGGGAAGTTTTGCAAGTTTTAAAGTAACCCAACAAGAGCTCAAATATCAAAATAGTGTACTATAATGTGTTTAATATAATGTCGTTTGGCACATCATGGAAATATTCAGTTTTTCCTGCAATGCTTGCATTCAGAATACTTGTAATCGGAAGTCTTATTGCAGTAATGGGCTGGTTTCTCGATGTATCATTTTTAGTAGTATTCCATCTTTTCCAAATATTTTTTTCTCTTTGCAACCTGAGAAAGTTTTGGCCGTGGCATTTTCGGAACAGGAAAAAAAATTAATAAAAAATCTTCCAAGTTACATAAACTATTGTTTAAAACAAAAATTGGCTTTGAAATCAGACTTAATTAAATGACTAAGAGAACTGAAAAAATCTCAAAACGAAATCAAGCAGAAACAATTTTAGTAATGAAAATTGCAATTAATAACCATTTCACACTAAAATAGTTCATTGTGCTTAAAAATATTTTTAATTAATTCAATTTAAGAGTGAAAAACGCTTTCAAATGAAACCGAAACCAAAATCTAAGCTTAAAAAACTCCAAATATCTTTAAAACTAATTCGTTATCTGTCTCAATGATATGGGCCACAAGAATATACAGTTTTTCGGTGAGTTTGAAATTTGTAGGGTACTGTGTAACCTTAAATGGAATATAAGCTGAAATAGTATCCACAGGATTCGAAACTAAGAGTATGAGAAAATGTTTTACAAGTGTAACAAAATATTCAGATTTATTTGACAAATACATGGATATCTGTACGAAAAGTTAAGTTTCAGTAAAATATAGGGAGGTTAGAGCCATTTTTTGTTGGTGGTGTAAGGACAGGTGAGAATATATAAAAGTGACTCTAAAAAAATGACATAAATTGGTATGCAATCACGTCCAAAACACAAAACAAATATACAAAAGCAAAAAAAACCTTTTTGTTTTCCTTTTTGTGACTAAAAGCTTTTTTTTTTGACAGGTAGAAATGCCTCACAAATGACAACATGAAGTACATCATGTATGGCTTATGTACTGCAAGTGAAAGAACAGGGCGAAATAGTTTGCTAGGTTTAAGGCTTTAGATTTCAACTCTGCAGATCAAGAACATCCATGTAACCCCCACCATAGATGAAAATCATATTAATACATTTGGATAGAGAATAATTTATCTATTTACAAATATCTAAATCCACTTTGCATGAGAATTTTGTGGAATGCTTGACTACATAAATCATTTTGAGTTAGCACTTGAGACGATTTAATGGAGAAAATTTGATGGATTGCATTTCTATTTGCAATTCGCTCTTTTAACATATTGAAGAGACACCATTTTTCAAGCAAGTAGTGAAAGGGAGAGATGTAAAATGAATAATTTATAATAGTTGAGCGAAAAAAAATCCTTAGCTAACACAAAAGCTGTTCTTCATCCAAAGAGGAATCCTAAATTATGAACTTTTCCTAACTGCCAGCTGATAAATTCAGAGAAGTATTGTTCCTAAGTAGACGAATTTAAAAAAGCAATTGTGCAAAAATAATATAAATAGCAAACTGTTTCATCAGGACAGTGCGGAGTCTCCTGTATTTGATAATTCGAAAAAAGTTGTTGAAGATTGGTTATTATGTTTTACCCCTTCCTACAAATTCAACAGACCTCACACCCTTTGATTTCCATGTATTTAGATAGTTACGGAATACCATTAATAGAAAAAGTTTAAGACGCTAAATTATATAAAAAATTTATATATATATAAGGAACTTTTTCACTGAGAAACCCGAGAGGTTCTTAATTACATACTTTTTAACTTTCCTAAATAATCCAGAATTGTTGTAGAACAGGATGACTCGTATTTAATTTAGTAAATGTATATTAAATTTAAGTTTCCTGTGTTTCAAATTTTCTTTAAAATTGGCTCAAACAGCAAAGCTAGAAATTAGCAACGCTAGAAATTATCACAAAATTCAATTTATCGTACACTAAATTAATTTTCAACTACTATAGAAGCAGTCTTGTAGACTATTCAATATTTTTCTTTTGAGTTTTCTAACCTTCAAAATCCTTCATCTTCCAAAGGTTCTAATTTTTACTATTAGTGTCTCAGTTCTAAAAGTCACAGTCACAAACTAAAAATGATTACACAATTTTGTTAAAACTATAATTTGTTATTATTTATGTAATTTTCTAAAGCTTCTTATAATTATGGACTTTGTCATTTTGGTTGACGATTCAATAAGAAAGATTACAATCAATCTCAATACTCTCCTCCGTATCATAATTTAAGAGAGCCTTGAATATTGTCCATTTTTATATGTATTTCGGCTTTTTTAATTCACGTTCAAGTAGAGGGGCTGATGCCTGTTACATCAGTCCCCACGGTTCAAAGTCCCCACATTAGCATGATTCAGGAGTTTGGAGTGATAGGTCAAGTATCGTAATCGCCATTTGACCATTATCTACAGTTACTCTACCCACCGCCAATAATTATAATGTATTTGCGGATTGTAACTTTAATAAGTAATCAGTGTTTAATGGAAGGGAAAGTCAAATAATTAAGTATGGATTAAATTTTTCCATGATGTCATTGACAGGATGGAAAGTTGATTCTGAAAACATGAATAAAGTATATACGGTAGAATCTCTTTTTTGCGGTCCTTTTTAATGTGATTTTCTTTTTGTGAGGTTTGTTTTGTGCGATTTTATTTTTCTGTGATGTTTTTATATGCGGTACAACAATTTCAACGATTTTGGGGCCTCTGCAATGTTTTCTATCAATATACATATATATATTTCAAGACTCTCCGTTCAGTTGATACGAACAGTCTCTTGTGAATGAACGTTCAATTGCTTACTCTCTTTAGACTAGGAGCACGCCCTTGATTGAAGATGAGACATTAAATGACAGTGACATTATCAGTAATTTGATAGGTTATGAAAACGGACAAGAAGAACTAGATTCTTTGAGATTGTATAAAATATATACAGGGACCCAGCTTTCCAACAAATCGGAAAATAATTGTATTAAAATAGATACCGATTCCGAACGGAGTTTGAAATTACAAATAGAGCTTCAATCATGCATATCGGGTTATCGTGACGTTTAAAACCAACTGGCCAACTGACAGTCGTTCCTAAAATGTATCATTTACTTTATGGGGCCAAAAAAAGCAATTAAAATATTTTATCTTTAAGTGAAGAAAGCGAATTTGAACAATTAATCACAGGAAGATACGTGCTTTGGAGTAAGAATGAGTAGCAGTGAATTAAGTATGTGCATTTTTAAAACTTTACCGGGTATACAATGAGATATTATTTTCAAAATGTTTTATGTGCAATTTTATAATTTATTTTCCTTGGAAGTATTTTCTAATAAATTTCGTAAATAATTGACGTTTTCTAAGTGCGTTTTTTTAGCGGTCCTTCTCCGTCGCATAAAAAAAATTGTGTTGTATGTCGATAAAGTTATTTGTCATACGTAAGTACTTATGAAATTTTCGAATATTTTTTTTCGCGATTACCTTATAGGCGGTCACTATCTACCATACAAAAACCAGTTTTACTGTACATGAAATCGAATGCTACTCTTTCGGAGTTTTCAACAACTTTTATTCAAATGTAGGCATTATGTTGAAATTATATGACTTTATTAGTGTATGATATAACATTAAATACATGCAGAATATTGGAATCTTTCATTCGAAATTGTCGGTAAATTACCAAAGTATAAAAATAATTGTTGAAAACAAGACATTAAACTGTAAGATTAAATCTACAGTTTGTCTTCAAAGAAGAATACGTCCTAATTATTTTAATATAAAATACGCTCACACACACGTATATATATATATATATATATATATATATACATAATAATAATAATGCATACCAATAGCTATACTCTTAAGTATAACTACAAATACTAGCAATAGAGTATCCTAGTACAGTAAGAAATATCAGCCACAGTAATATAATAGAAAACTTACTTAAAAACCAAAATGCTGGTTTAAACAATGTTTTGAGGTCAGAAAATCTTCACCTGTAATTTGCCTCTACCACTGAGCTACAGGTGTGCTATAAATATGTAATTATTATAAGATAAAATACACTAAGGATATGATTAAATAAAATTATAACAACAAAAATTAATAAGAACTAAATACTTAATGTAGAAATTGAAAACGTTCTGTATGAAGTTTTATTAAAATAAATAAATAAACACACACACATATATATAGTCAAAATTCTCTACTAAAGAAAGATGAATAATCCCTAAACTTCAAAACTGAAAAACACCGAAATTGCAAGATAAACCAGACATAAGGTTTTACAAAGGATATATTAGAAATTTTAAATATAATAGAATTTTTAAAATATAAAAATAAAAATAATGGATGCTACAGTATTATCAACACTGCTGACTTAGAACAGCTCCTATACATAAAAGCATAAAAATGTATATATATATATATTCAAAAGTTCTCTACAAGAGAGGGATGAATAAACATTAATCAAAACCTTTAAAAAATTGAAATTGCAAGTTAACCAGACTATATATTTTAGAAAGGATGTATGGAAAAAATAAAAATAATAGAGTTAAATATAAAATTATGGATGCTACAGTATTATAACCATTGCTGTGTGTGGACTTAGGACATCTTATATATAAAATAATTTATGTAAAAGTGGGGTTGAGCAGGTTTTGTGACCAGCCAACATTTATAATTAAATTATTTACCTTCACAAATGCCTCATCGAAAGGTAGGGAAATGTAAGCCCTTTTAAGGAACAGAAACACCTACGCCTGCAGTTTCAAGAACTGATTCAACATTGAATCGCTATTGTTGGTTCTTTTGTAATATTTCTCCAGGGAGGCTTTGTGAGAAAGAACATGCGATCTCTTTCACCCTGATGCCATTTAGTGTTTCATCCAATTTCTTGGCAAAGCCGTTAAGCCTTATTTTATTTCGATCCCAAAACATAAAACAAACTGTTTGCATTACCTATATTGAGAAAACTGTTTTTTTTTCTAAATAAATGATCGAAAAAATTGCTGTATATATAGAAATACGTATCGGCAACATGAAAAAAGGTGATTCCATATAAAAAATTTTATTTCATCAATGACGATACACATTATAATTTAATATTATTAAGAAATTAAGAAATGATAGGTTTTTATACTTTAATGTTTTCGATAAATATTACCTTGGAGGTTAATAAATAGTAAAGTGCGTTTAAAAAGATTCTAGAAACCACATTAGAAGTAGTTTTAGGAAGTATTTAAGACGTAAATTTTGTATGTAGATAGATTTGTAAAGAAGAATCCGTCGACAATTCATAGTCATTCGTTTTATTTAGGTGATATTAGTTGGTCATTGGCACACCAGTTGAGTTTAAAAAAACTACTTTAAACATAACAAATAAATTTATTTTTCAAATTTGTGAAACTGTTTGTATATATTATATATTATAATTGTGATCGAGCATTTTCATGTTCTTATGAACAATTAAATAATCTGAATTCACTAATAAAGGAATTTACTGTTTATTTAAGAAATGAAAATAAAATGATAAATTTAAAGCTTTTTTTCTCTTTTTAATATGAATTTACTGCTACATATAAAATTGAGATTATTAAGAAATGTATAAAGAAGCTATTTACACATTCGTTTTTTATTACTTTATAAAATTAAAGAACTATTGATGCTAGTAGAAACAAAGACGACAAAATTATTTGCATTGTTTTATTTTCAATAAAATGAATTAAAAACTGAATATCATTACCGAAAATAAACATTGTCATTTGCGTATTATTGAACAATAGCCATCGAACAATATCGCTAAAAGAAAATACATCGTTAATTCACAAAATGTAGTGAAATGCAGCTATCGTTAAGATTATGTGTTCGAACGTACATGGAACAGTTTCCATTATTGGCCATGTATTGCGGAATTTGTTGACGTATTTTGATTTGACGAAATTGGGGTCGTCGGTAAAATACGTAAATATCCAATCATTCGTTGGTAGGGACTTGGGTACACTAAAAACGTGATGGCTTAAATTCTTTTCATTAATGAATTGTAAATGTGGATCTATTCCTTCATCTAGCCGCAAGTTTTGGCATTGTCTTTTCATTCGATGAACATGGTGAACGGTATAATACGAAAGTACCAAAACATTTTATTCTCTAAAAACATTCCTTAATTTGGTTATTTTCTAATCTAACAAAAATTTACGTTAAGTTAAAACAGGATTTATTATATTAGTCTTAAAAATTTTATACAAACACGGTGTGTCAAATAAAGTTTAAGACTGAGTCTGTAAAAAGAAATAAAAGCAAGAAATCATTTCCTGTTTTGGTATTTTATTAAAAATAAGACTCTCTGTTTTTATTGCACAGAGATTTATTAATGAATGGAATGCCTTTTATAAGTAAATCACTTTGTGCATGTACTGAAAAGCAAGTGTCCAAGCTACTAGAATAGTTGAATATCCTCAAAATACCATCTTCTTAACTTTATTTTAAGCTCTGCGAATAAGGAGTAGTCACAGGGTGCTAAATTAGGTGAATACAATGGACAGTTCAACATATAGACATTATTTTTTTTTTGCTCAAAATCGATGAACAATAATGGAGATGTGGCTGAGTGCAGTGTCGTGTAACAAACACTAACTGCTTTCAGACCGATATTCTGGATGAATTTTGGCCATCAAACGCATTAAAACAGATAAGTAGTACTGACCTGTAACTGTTTGTTCAGTTGAAACAAACTATTTGTAGATAATACCCTTAGTATCAAAGAATGTATTACGCATTGTTTAGATTTTGGATGGAATTGTCCTTGTTTTTTTTTGGCTTGCACTGAATAAATGAATCCCATTAAGCACTTTGTCGCTTTGTTCCAGAATCGTATTGACCTGAAACAATGGACTTTAAGAAGTTTGGGTCGTTTTCAGCGACTGAAAAGATCTCTCTGCACTTCTCATTGCTTTTTGTTCAGGGGTTGAAGTGTATGGAACAAATTTAGCACACACTTTTATTTTGCTCAAATCTTTACACAGGGTAGTTTGAGTTGTTTCGTTGTTGGTGTTTAAAGTGTCTTCCTTCTATTTCAATGATGCAGAGCGATCGTTTGTGACAAAGTTTCGAACTTTCTTAATAACTTCATGAGTCCGAGATGAAATTTATCCTCCGCTACGATGATCATTTTCTACAGTATCTCTTCCAACCAAGAGACGTTTGTACCACACAAACACATTTTATCTACTGAAACAACAGTCACTGTAAACTTGTTTCATGAGTTGGTATGTCTCTAAAGCACTTTTACCAAGTTTCGCCTTAAAATTACTGGCAGCTCTTTTCTTCATCTTAAAAAATCAACATGAAAAAAAATCGCCGCTGCAATGAACGCTCGTTTTTTTTTAGCTTCTTCACTGAATTCCATAAATTATTTGGCAGTATGTCAACAGACCATAAACGTTATAGCACACGTACATTTACACTTATAGTGCCATTATAACCCGAGTTCTGGGACGAGTCTTATAACTTTTTTGACGCACTGTGTATGCATATAAAATTGTAATCCATGTTACTTTGGTATAAAATCTTTCAATGTTTCTATTTCATGCTTTGAAAGAAAACTCATTTTGCTAAATTAGATTTTCTTTTTGATTTCCCTTAGAAAAATGAAAGTTTTATTTATATGTGTTTGAAGGAAGTGGTTTCGTACTTTTACAAAATGCATATATGCATTAAACTTCACAGGAAAAAAGAAGCTCCAGAGCATTTATGTTATAATGAAAGTAAAAATTTGATTAAATTTAATTTTTCAAGTAAATTATGCACAGTACTAAAGCAGAATGTAGAGGAGAATGTTAAATTGTTTAATAAATAAATAAGAGAAAACAGAACAAACTAATTTCAAAAAATATAGCAAGAAAAGGTACAGGTGGTTATTCAAATAGTTGAAACACCTTAGATTTATAAAGAATCAATTATTAGTATGATGTAGAAACGATTTTGGCATGTATTATAGCTTGAATACACCTAGGAATCGATTCATAGAAGGTCTGAATAGTGTTACGAGGAATATTGTACCATTCTTCTTGCAGATACTGTGAGGGATGGATTCGTTAACGAACGCTCTAAAATAGACCATAACAGTTTAAATATATTGACACCGAGTGACTGTACGAGCCAAGTTAGATGCTTAAATTTCTCCCCGTGTTCATCAAACCATGTCTGGAAAAGTCCCGCTGCATGGATTGGTGGATTATCATCTAGGAAAATTTCATCTCCTGCAGGAAGCAAAGTTTGCATCAAACGGAAGACCAGGTTTTACAAAATTTATCTGTAATTCTCCCCAGTGATCCTTCCATTTAGGGCTATGATTGGTCCAGCAATAAACCACATCACGACTGTCCTTATCATGATAGATCCTCCTTGCATGCTTGACAGTTGGCAGGAGACAATTACGATAATACTCTTATCTAGGTCTCCTCAGAACATGCACCCACCCTGTTGTAGAAATCCAACATTTTATGCTTTTCAAAGAAGTCCAATACTTACAGAACTTCAATACAGTTACCACATACTGCCATAATATATACATTTTGATTTAAAAAAACAACTGGTAGATATTATAATATTTTAATGCTTACGAAGCGTATTAAAAAATGTCACTTTTAATCACACTTTTTCCATTAGTTTGATAACAATCTGTGGATTGCAAAATTTAAACATCACGATAAAAAAAATTTTCTTACAGATAAAAAATTGTAGTAAAAGATAAACATATGCACATATTTTTATGATTTATATTTCTGACACACATATTATAATACTACGAAACACACAATTTTATATTCTCTGTAATCGATAACGGCGGCGCACTTTTGTAAACCCAAAATTTCAGAAAGAAATGTATTGCCTACTCTTTTCTTTTTTCAAAATATCTGCGGGGGGGGGGGGGTTCTTCCTTTAACGTGAAATATTTGAAGAAATGAAATCGTGCCCTTCTGGCAATTTTGGAGAGATATATCTATGGATGCATTTCTTGGAAGAGGAAATATGAAAAAACATCGAAGAAAAAAAACTGCTTGTTCTTATTGGTTTAAGGTTTTCCGCAAGATACGCTCACCTGTAAAAATATCTTTCCCTTGAATTGGTTCTTCGAAATTTCAACAGAATGTCTTTATTTCTAGGATCTCTTTGAAAAGAGATGCGAAAGGGTTTTCTAGATTCGTGAGTGTGTAAAATCTAAGCAATTTGATGGAATGCAATAGCTAGATTCCATTGGTTGGAAGCAATATTTTAGTGCATTTGATTCGTGAAATTTACTAGATTCTAACATAATAAAAAATATTTTCTATCTTATTTTACACAATATCCCTACCAAATACGATTTATTGAAGTTTACATTTTCTTATAGATCGATTATATAAAAATCATAAAATAGGGAATATTGCACATTATAATGAAGTAATTTAATTTATATTTAAACATATAATGTAAGATTATCTTTATGAATAGAATATAGAGTGTGATTTCATATTCCTTTCAAAAAAGAGGCGTACTATTCCATGGAAAGATGTTTGTTAATTATCGTTTTATAATTTAGTACTTCATTTTGAAGGATATATGCTACGTTTCTGTTGTTGTTGTTGTTGCTCCTACCCATGTCTAGCCAAGCTAGACTAAGTTCATGATCTTTCAAAAAGTCCAAAACCAATAGACGATCTTCATGCAGATCTTGTTCAGTAAGCCCCAGGCAGTCAAGAATGTGTTCTGGGGATGCCTGGCAGGCCGAACATCTAACACAAAACGGAAAAACTTTGCTTCCATCCTTAAATGTCAAAGTTTGGAGGTGGCCACTCCGGAAACGAGTTAGAATAGTTTGTTTCTGCCTGCTACATTAAAGGGAAAGAGAACCTCCTGTACGTTTAAAGTCTCATACCAGTGATGAGCAGGAGGAATAGGTGATAGTTTGTTGTTAATATAGGTGGAGTGCAGTTCAGAATAGGTGAGAGGGGCCGAGTTCCTAGTGGGTTGAGCTGTGCCATCTTTTGCTAGAGCATCAGCAACCTCATTGCCAACCATGTTATCGTGCGAAGGAATCCATTGTAGATGGATCCCGCGATAAGATGAAAGGGATTTTTGTAAACTCATTGTATGTATTTAACGACGAGTGAAAAAGAATTATTTCTTTAAAGAGTAGGTGTGGGTAAATTGTAGCTTGCAAATAATTTTTTTGTGGCACACCAAGACAAGTAAAAATTTAAATACACAGATAATGCTCTCTATATTTGGGTCAACATAATTTTGTGAGAAAAGTTTTTCTTGCATGAAAATCAACAAGAGTAAATAGAAATGCAAAATGGCTAACACTAACGTACAAGCTGTGATGAGAATTTCCCCATGCAATCTCCCTCCTGATGTAAAAAAAAATGTATAAAAGTATGAAAGGGTACATTTATCTAATTAAACAGAATATAAATTTAATTGTACTTGCAGCTGTAAAATATATGAAATTAGCATAATAAGTAAATTTACAGTAAAACTGTCTCTATTCTATTTTATTTTCATTAATTTTTAAATTGGACAGTTTATAGCTTTCGTTAGATTCAAAGCTAACTTAAGAAGTCAATCCTTTTAAAAAGGTGCACCCCTACGTTATCCTTCGTTTCCACAATGTGGTCTTCGGAACAAAATAATTGTCCACCTCAGGATTAAAGTAAATATTACATATTAAATAATTTTTTTCAGAAATAATTAATCATTTGCATTTTATAACATTTTAAAGATCAAAACCCTTATTTGAAAGTTATTAAACCAAATTATCGTAAATTGAAAAATTATTGAATTAAATTTAGTTATAAAGCATGTTTAATTAAAGAAAAATACATAAATAATTACAAATTCTGCTAATACTTTTGGTACACCAATGTCCCATATCATCAAACATATACAGTAACAACATTTCTCAAGCTGTAGGGTGTGCCCCCTTAAGGGGGCCTGATAGTTCCACCGGGGCGCGAGAATATCAAAAAGTCGAAAATAAAAGATTTCTTTAAATCTTTGATATCTTCTTTGTTGCAGTTCCTCTCCAGTTGGCGCATATAAACTTTTGCACAGTTCAATCAATCGCCAAGTGGCCAACAGGTTCGCCTAAAATGATGCCAACTGGCCAAAATTTCGCTATGTTTGCATTAAATCGCCATGATAATGTAAGAAATGGCATTGCTTGCGAATATTACAATTTTAACATAAAATAAATACAACAGAAAGTAATATTGACGTATTACACACCCAGATATATATTAACACTATTTTAAGCATTCATTATGCAAAATTTGTAACAATGTGTTACTTTTGCTGAGTAGAGATCAACTTAGGAAGGTGTTTTCAAAAATCGACCCACAAGAGAGTTACGGAGTGTTATTAATAAAAAACATTTTATCATCCATTAGACCTACAGATTTAAAATTTAACAAATACGATTTTTTGTTTCGCTGAGATATGCACAAACCTTTTTTTATTTTTAATTCACGTAAAATTAATTTATTAAAAAACATTTTATTATTTAATTTGTATTGTTAAATTTTTCAATTCACCCGTACTAAGAACGTGTATACCAGCTAGTACAATGTAATATTTTAAAAAGGTATACTACCGCTTTTCAAATTATTCAATGAAATTAAGATTTTTAACGCAAACCATTTAAACACTCTAAGTTACAAAAATTTTATCTAAAATCAATTTCTCTTATTATCTAAAGACTTTCAAGCTACTTCAAAATAAAGAAGTAACAATTACACACTCATTAAGGTAAATAACAAATAAGAGTTAAATAGAGTATCAATCTTATTTGTCTAAAATTCCAAGAACAATTTTGAAATCAGTCCAATTGTATCGAATCTGTCAAACGCTGAAATGCATCAGATATAATTAATCATTTAAAAATAAAGTTGTAGCAGGTACTATTCAGGTTTTTCTAATAATCCTCTTGGGGAAAATATTCCTTAACACTGATTTTAGTTTAAAGCCCACTTTCCGTAGAGAGGACTTGATTTTATGCAAGTGTAGCTACTATTTATGTGATAGTCATTGAGTATGTGAGGTTAATGGTTAATCGTTGATTGTTAAGCATGAAATCCAAGTATTAAAAACGGGGAACAGTGGTTAGGTGATCACACATCTTGAGATTTTTGTCAATGTAGAATTTACCAGGAATTGTGAAAGTAAACCACATTTTAGCTGACCGAGCTATCGGGCTTCGAGAAGGATCATAACAAAGAGCTTAAACTCCAGAAAAGTGAATTTCAACTGTCTTGAGTATCCGGTTAAGGGTTAGTATTTCAGATAGCTCCCAGAGTTTAGCTATAAACTTGTATATTTCATAAAGTGTTAAAGATAGAACAAAAGTAACTATTTTTAAGATCACGTCTGCTTCTGCCTCAAACCCTGTTGCAATGGTCACCTTAGGGCCACAACAAAGTCTCATAAATATTTAATCTGTCGAAAACTGGCACATAAAATTATTAAAGTATTATATAACAATAAAAGAAAATATATTTATCATAACTTTACATTAAATAAAATTAGTTTTATATTAATTTTTTTTACTTATTACTAGTTAGATAACTTATTTGCATACGTCTAGTTTATTTGTATAATATGTTATTCTTCTAAACTTTTCTTACATTATAAGGTTCTTCCATACTTTTAAAAATGTTTATATATATATATATATATATATATATTACAAAAATATACAAAAAATAGTTATATACCTAAGATAACTATTGTCATGATACAATAGATTTAGCCACAGAAATACTAGAGCAAACTCCTGGCCTTAGGAACCAGGATTGCAGGTTTAAACAATGTTTTTCGGCCAGCCAACCTTCACCTGAATTTGCCAATACTCTAGGCCATAGTGAAAGCAAGACATTTTAAGAGAAGAGAGAGTTTAACGATTATTATAAATAAGACCATAATCTATTAATGTAAAACGATAATATTATAGCCTGTAATAATTACTAAAATATTTTAAAATCATAGTTAAAACTATTAGATAAAGGCTTACCACGTGAACACTACAACACATATTCCCAGGCTATGGACAATAACAGTAACGCATAAAATTATTAAGTTTTGATATAAAATAACAAACAAAACAATGCGCCTAAATATAGAGGAATTTTATGAATCACTTTGTTGGTTTTTTATTATATATATATATATATATATATATATATATGCGTAATAAAAGTATTTAAAGTAAATTTAATATTATTATAACATTCGAAAATTTTGCATAGTTTTATTTTTTACTTTCAAAATTATGCATATTTTATCCATCTATCTATTTCAATATTGGAAAAAGTTCCTAAAGAACGTGAACAGAGTCCTTCTTTGATGTTAAAAAAAAGATTTTATCGTTTACTCAACAAATCAACACGAAATTGTCCTCTTTCTCTTTTTCTTTCCTTACTCCCTTTTCCAATTATCCGGAACCCGAAGGAACGAGCCAGAAGAAGAAAAATAAGTTCATTGCGCACACATGGCTTGGAGTTCTCACGTAATAGGCTAGGTTTACAAAACCAATAGAAACCGAACAGGAGTTCAATTATTTTTAGTCTGCATTTATATTTTTTTAACCAGGAAGGCGGCAGAATTGTCCTTGAACAAGATGATTAATTCTGACAAAATAGGCTTATAAACAATAAATTATTGGTCTAAAATCTAAAAATATATATATTTATCTCAAATTTCCAAAATTATTTCATTTGTTTATGACTTAATACTATTAAATTGCACTATGTACTAAAAATTACCTAAGAACTTTATTAATGTTTTTAATCATGATTTTAAGTTAAAATTTGTTGAATAATTTGAAGTAGAGGAAAGTTATTATTTGATATTTGTTGCCATGTTCTAATTTTTTTTAAAAAAAGAATTTGCTTATTTTTTCCTGAAGCATTTCCCAATATTAGTTGCTTAAAAATAACGCATTGAAATTGTTACGTGAAATAAAAGTTTTTTATTGTTTCAAAATTTTTTAATTTTTAAAAAAATATTAAGAGTTTTTTGTAGCAACTAAATCAGTGCTTCTCAAACTTTCAACATTTTCGACACAATTTTCCGTCATAATTTCCAACCAGCACAACCTCCCTGCAGTAACTATGCATTGATTGCATTGATAATGTACTTTAAAGCTAAAGCTACAATACAAATTTAATTATGAACCGCACAAATTATCAAGGTACCGTTCAATCCGGAGCACAGCCGCGCACCTATACTTTCAAGTTGCAATTCTTAATCCCCTCAGGGGCTGGCTCACCTTCTTTAGGTGAGTACGGGTGTCACAATCCCGAGTTGAACTAATGATCTTTTCCTTTTCCCACGGGGTTTACTGTCTTTGGTAAACACGGGCTTCACGAACCCGGGGTACCCTAGTGATCCTTCTCTATTTTCGACCCTCTTTCTTGTCATTCAATTCATTCTTTCTTTCTCTTCCCATCTAGACCACAGATATTAAAACAAATGTTTGGTGCAGTATAACCGAAATCGGCTCTTGCGCCAATAAACCCCAAAATCACTCACTCACGCAATTCTTAATTTTTCGGTATATTCGCATTATAATGTTCACCCCCTTTTTCACGAAGAAACCTGGAATGTACATTCGCAATGATCTTATGTCTTACAATCAAGGTAATATTCCAAGCTTAAGAAAAAAATAGTATACTTCTAGAACTACAACCTCTTAAGTGGATAAGAAAAGTCATTTCTTTTAACTAAACCATATTTCGTATATGTAGAAATCCAATTTTTTTCTTTGTTCATCCATGTTTTTTTTTTAATTTTAAAGCACTCACTTTTTATACCCGGTGTATAACGTGTCCCCCTAAATTTTGATCTTATTCCTTGCGTTAAAAGTGCGCGTTATACTCAGGATTTTACGGTAAATATTAAATTTTGTATATGAAAAGCACAGGGGAGGCACTAGTAATTTTTAAATTTGTTCTTCATTTAGTATTTATAATTTAATTATATCAAATACATTGAATAGTATTAATATAATTATAAGTATATTATGTCAGTTAAATGCGTATTTTATTTTGTTATTATTTCATATTGTTTTTTGCTTTGCTTCTCTATAGTAAATTAAGGTATCCGAACACATTGAAAATGGCCAAACTCAGTCAAGACAGATATTTTTGTTTTTAGTTTTATTGGACAAAGTTTTCTTTTGACTTTACGAAATATACTTAATTTTGTTTCTACACTACCTAGAGGCCACGTTACAATCAATTTTATAAAGTTAGAAAAACCGGAAGTGGGTTTTTGATCTACCAGAATTGGGTATTTAAATTGCTCAAAATCTATCATGGTGAGTCTGATAACTCAAAATATTATGAATGTATTTCTATAAAACTTTTTAAACCTAATATTTACGTTATTTTCTAGAGAATGTACTAAAATATTTTTTTATTGTTTGAATACTTTTTGAGTTATGGCTTGTTATTTAAATAATGGTCTCATAAAAAATGTAATATTTTTTATAATGTTTACTCAATAAGCTCTAAAATTTTCAAATTTTAATAAAAAATTAAAATTTTAGTACATTTTCTAGATAAATGCATCTAGTTTGTTTTCGTAATAATTTTATTAATATAAGTTTATTACTTTTTTCTCTAACTGCTTTGAAGTTTTTCAAAACTATTGCTAAAATTTCACTTATAATTATGGTTTTTGCAAAATTCAGGTAATTTATTTTAAATTTTGATAGCTAAATAGTAATATTTATTGGTATTGAGTCCTAAAAGAGCATTTATAATGTTTTAGTATGCTATTTTGTTAAAAAGTACTCCGAACGTGTTCGGATAACTTAATAATTTTTTAAAATAATCTTTTATTTTCGACTTTGATATTCAATATTTCGTTGAATCTTTTATTTTCAACATTTCGCCCCCACATAAGGTTATTATGCCCCCCTAGGAAGGCACACCCCACGGTTTAAGAAAATCTGCAATAAACACTTAAAAAAATTTAAATTTTCATTTTTAAAATTTTTGAAGATTTTTAAGCGCAGTTAAACAAAGAGATTTCTACGCTTTTTTTGAAAAAAAAATCACATGGCTTTATCTCATTCATTTTCTTATTGTAACAACTAGTAACCATTAATTAACTTTTAAATTCAAGTTAACTTGTACTCAGCTACTGCAGTTTGTTTTCATATAGTTTATTTTTATATTTTACTCTTTATTTGAAAGTCTTTAATATTTAAGGGTTTAAAGTACTTACATGTTAAAAATAAATCTTTTCATGAATGGAAATATATTATAATTAATTCTATGGAATCTGTGAAACTTTTTATGTTTTATGCTATTTTCTATAAAACACAAATAAAAAGGTACGTTTTCTAAAATATTTAAAATATCTAAAGTTTTCTAAAATATTTAATCATAATAAAAGCTGTAAAAAAACATTTTTCTTCTATGCTGTCACTCTCTGTCAAATTTGTTTCTTTCCTTAATGTATTCTTAATAAATCCAACATATTTCTTTCATACATTTGCTTTCAAACCAATTTTTTCATATTGTTTTAAATTATTTTATACTGTTTTAAAGTTAACAAAAGAAAACTTTCTTGATAATGTTATTTAGAATAATATAATCGCCGTATTCAAATGAAATTTATGTTTTACATTTTTTTATGTGTGATACTGCTGTTATTAAAGTTGTACTAATATCTTTATCTGACAATATTAAAAAGCTATTTCTTAAAGTGAATCGAAGTTTTTTCATGATTACTCTGTTTCTTCTATTTGATTTTCTATATACATATATATATATATATATATATATTTGTATTTTTTTGAATAACATCATGTATATTATTGGCAATTATAATGTTAACAACAATATTCTTAAGATATTTATAAATCATTTAGATCTATATAATTATTTACGTATTTTTAATGTATTTTGGAATGATTAAGCTTTTGAAGTAAAACTTCTTCACGTACACTTGACTTGGGGAGTGAGCTAGTGAATGCGTGATGAGAGCGTTTCGAAAAGTGTTATCGGGCGAGGTGAACGAAATTAAGAGGGAGATAGCCCACACTGTGTGTGTAGGCGAGCGAGTGAGTGAGTGAGACTGCCCTCAGATTGAACTTGTGGCTTCTATATCCTCTTAATAAATAAGGTCTCCCCACCTATTGTAATTATCAAAGTATTAGTCTTAAACAGCATCTATATAGTATTTTTGTGTGTGACCATCCTTTTTAATAGATTGTCACCTTTGGCTAATGATATAGTTGGAGAATACCAACATGGGGTTTGAAAAGAAAATCTTCGTGGAACACATTGTCGACAATAGGAAGAACGATTCTATATTTCATGAATGACAGAAAATAGTTGATCCATGGTTAATTTCAACTGCCAAAGTCTCAGAAAACACGTGTCGGACTTCAGCGATCCTGTAACTGATTCAAGCAATATTTTATTTCTATCAGAAACCTGGTCAAATGACGATGAAAATGTTGACATCCTGAATTTTAATTGTATTGCGAAATTTAAGATTAAAATGGTTAGATCAGCGCGAGTGGCAATTTATCAGAAATCAAATGATGCCTCGAATATAGTAACTTCGAACATGGACATTTTATTATGATATATTCGTGAAATCGATATTGGTCACTCATCAATCGGTGATATATGTGCTGCACACTCTGTTTTGGACGATGGAACAAACATCATAAGAACAGTTGCTTACATTTCACCCAATAACACAGTTAATAATATTATAAAGTTTTTTTTATATAAAAGACTTGTGATTTATGGTCGAGTAGGCTCTAAAAAATTAGGAGAAAACTATCATACGTTGCCACTAATTTTAGCAGGAGATTTCAATATTAATTTCGCTTCCGAAGATGGACAACTCTTGGCAAACTTTCTACAAGATAATTTAGAACTACAAGTGAATGCAATGAATAATAACCGAAATGAGCCTACCACAAGACATGGAACAACAATCGATGCAATTTTCTCTAGATATCTTTCTAATTTTCATTCGGAAACATTTGTATCTTACTTCTCATACCATAAGCCTATTGTCTCGGTCTTACAAAGAGCCACAGTAATTACTGATGTGTCCGATAATGAAAATAATGAATAAAAATAAAAAATCTATTCAACAATATTAATATATCGAGGAAAATCCATAATAAATTTAAATATTTGCAGAAAATTAATATATTTATATGAATATACATATATACATATGTCAACATATATATATATACAGATGGAGGACAAAATAATACGAACACCTGTGAAATAATGGAAAATCTTTATTAATAGGAAGCTGGACCACTCTTTCACTGAAGTGCAGATTTAATGAGACGTGGGATAGATACATAAAGGTCATGGGCAATATTTAAAGTAATGTTAAGCCATTTTTCCTACAGAACGGTCTCTAATTCCGAAAGGCTGGATTGAGGTGGAAATCAAAAACGAAGTTTGGACTCCAAATACTCCCATAAAAGTTCAATAATATTCAAGTCCGGAAACTGAGGGGACCAGGCAAGATGTTCAACTTCATTGTCATGCTCTTCTAAACAAGCTTGAACACATGTAGTAGTTTGTATAGGGGCGTTGTTGTCTTGAAAAAGCGGTCGCTCTTCAGGGAATACAGTTTGGACAAAAGGATAGACAGGATCCCCTAGAATGCTTAGATAGTGATTGAAATTTGATTTTCCTATGCAGAATAACAAGTGGTCCAAAACCACGCTATGATATCGAAGCCGATACCAAAATGGAGCCAACTCCATTCTTCACAGTGGGCAAGAGGCATTCAGGATTAGAGGCTTCCCTGGGCATTCTCCAGATATAAACGCGTCCGGTCGTCTGAAACAGGGTGAATGACGATTCATTTGATTATATTACCTGTTGCCACTGCTGTGGGGAACAGCTTTTGTGATTTATGCACCATTGGCGTCGCGTGAAAGCATTAGTTGCTGTCCCCAAGGGTTTACGAATTGCCACTTCCATAAATCTTCACAACATGAAGTTAATTTTTGACATTTTTTTGTTGAAACGGGGTCCTGGAGATGACTGTTCATTTCGAATGTTACCTCGGATAATGACTGCTCATGCTTTCGGGCTACTATGCGCTTCAAGATCCGTCTATCCTTATCAGCAAGCTTTGACTTTCGGCCACTGTTGTGCGTTGAAGACGTCGTCTCACCGTCTTTCGTGTACGCTTTCATAACGGCTTATGTCGTACTCCTTGCAAACCCCCAAAAGGTTTGCTGCTTCCTTAACCGATGCTCCATTAAAACGCGCTCCAACAATCATTCCTTTTTAAACTCTGACAGGTCTGACATTTCAACATATAACAGAGAGTTCGATAGACGCATGCAAAGCAGATGACTGCTCTTGAGAGACTGATGCCTTCCTCTTCATGCTAACTAAGTGGCAGACTTCTGTTGCAGGTGGCGGGTCTGTACTGCAGGTGTGAAGTTAATCATACTTTTTTCACAGGTGTTCATATTATTTTGTCCTCCATCTGTGTATATATATATATATATATACAGATGGATATATATATAAAAATAAAAATAAAAAATATCAAACAGAATATTGTACATTATTATATATGAATAAATCTTTTGATAATATTAATTTTTCTAGCATTTTTAAAAAACACATGTCAACTTTCCCAATTCAAAATATCACTATTAAAAAGGCTTTTAAATATAATAAAAAATAGGTAGATCAATTTTTAACTATAATGCACCTATCAAGCAAGAAAATTTAATATGTTATTGTAATGAATTTAAAGAATTCAAAGATAACTATCACCAGCATATTATTACTGGTGATCTCAATATTGTAAAAGACAATAATCTTAGAAATATAATGAATAAAGGTATTGGTTTTAGACTTATGATATCCAATAATAATAAAATTATCAAAAATCAGTTATATAATGATATTGAGCAATTCATATACAAAATTGCCATTAAATATAGTATGCCTATAGAGGCATTCACAGAGTTTAAATTTAACATTACATAACAGATTAATAAATATAACTTTAATACAGATAATAACATCTTTTTTAATGATATTAAAAATCAGATTAAAAAATTACAAAATAAATTTTTTATAGTTTATATTGATAAAGTGCCTGGAAATTTTGCCTTCATTTGTAAATACTATTATAGTTTAATGCTCAACAAACATTTTGAAAATAATACAGCTTTTATTAGGTCATCAATTTCTAAAAGAGAAAAAAATAATCGAATTTTGGCTTTTCATAAACAATTAAAAATACAAATTAATAATAATTTTAAATTTCCACATGTATTTCTTACTCCTAAATTTCATAAAAATCCAGTAAAGTTTAGAACAGTTACTAATGGTTTTAATACGTATATCAGCAAATCAGGCAAAATTCTACATGAAATGTTACAAGATACAATAAATAATCTAAAAACTTCAGCCATTCTTAAAAACAGTACAGAACTTATTGCACAAATTAAAGATAAAAAGATATTTTCAGTATTTAGTTTAGATTTTGAAGATCTTTTTAACTCAATTAATAATGATGATATGATAAAAACACTAGTAAAATTACATATAGATAATTTGTTTAAAAATGTCAAATATGATAGATTTGGTTCTCTACTTAGGTTAGTTCTAAAAGAGAATTATGTTTATCATAATGGTAATTATTATCAACAGATTAAGGGTCTACCACAAGGTGACCCCGCTAGCAACTGTCTTGCCAATTTATATTTACATTATTTTGAAAATAGTTTCACAGACAACTTAGAATTTTATTTTTTTCGTTATATAGACAATATAATCATTTTTGGCAAGCAAGATAACTTTATACCTAATATTAATTTTTATCCACAATATCTTAATTTATTACAGACAAATAGTAACAGTTACGAAGCAAATTTTCTTGATATAGAAATTAAATTAAAAGATTGTAAAATAGTTACTAATATTTATGATAAACGAGAAGACTTTAATTTCAATATTATAAAAGTACCGCATTGGGAGAGTAATGTGCATGTATCTATATTCAGAAATATTGTTCTTAATTACACACTACGCAATAAATTTCTAGTTTCTAATAAATCAGAAAAAATAAAAAATTATAAACATTTTACTAAATACTGTTTAATTCAAAACTACCCTATTAATTTTATTAATAGATATTTAAATAATGAAATTCTAAATAGTAAGGATTAAATTTCCATAGTTTTAAAAGGTTTATATTATAGATTTATTATTCTTCCTAGATAGTTTTAAGTACCCCCAGTTTCTAGTTTTAGATAAAATTACTTTTTTAGAATATATTATAACTTTCAAACTATATTAAGAGTCTCTAAGATAATGGTAGTATGTTTACATTTCTTATTTTATTATTTCTATTCTTTTCATACTTTTGCTAAGTGCTATTTTTCAGCCTTTGCTTTGTTTTGAAATTGTATTTGGGTCCAGAATCTGGCAATAATTTGTTTATTGTACTCAGATTCAGCGCGGGGCTCTGCATTTCAGTATGCAATTTTTGGGTAAGTTACCTCTTCCTTATAATGGATTTAGAATTCCTATCCATTATTTTCAATTGGTATTTGCTCGGTATTATTAACAAAAAAAGGGGGGGGGGTTGGCTGGCCAAAAAACATGTTCAACCCCACTTTTATACAGAAGGATTTTTTAAGAAAATTTTATGTATACTAGCTGTCCTAAGTCAGCAATGTTGATAATACTGAAGCATCCATTCTTTTGTATTTTGCTCTGTTGTTTCAATCTTTCATATCTCCTTCTAAATTCTGTTGAATTGTTATCTGGCAATTGATATTCTTCTGAGTATTGATCATGTGGTTCATCTCTCTTGTAGAGAAAAATTTTGATTATATATATATTTATATATATATATATATATACATATAGATGGAGCTAAAGAAGTTTTACTTCCGTCGTGTGGTCTAAAGCACACTCGTTTTCTTTTTAACTGAGATAGTTAAATAAGATACTAAACAATTCTTAATTTACCAAAAATGGTATATATAATTAAGGGCATTCCAATAAATTTCCCTCATTTCATGTAAATGATATTTTAAGCATATGTAGAAGAAAGTTCTCCCTTTTTGTTATTTGATTTGTTTTCATATTATTAAGAAAAATATATAATGAATAAAAACTGTATGTGTATGACAGTTTAGATCTGTTTCACTCAATAGTGAACTATATTTTCTAAAATAGATTATATGTATTAGAATTTTAGTTTTCTTGTTAAAGGAAGTATTACTCACACAAGAATTTAAGTATTTTTAATTATCAGATTTACCGCTTTAACTAAAAATCACGTAAATTGTTTAAAATTTTGGTAAAGTGTATCCCTTTTCTCCCTTTTTTCATCTATGAGCAACCAGCAAAAGATTTCAACTAATACAACGATTTCAAACGAACTCATAAAAAATTTACTCTCTTATATTGATTCTACCTGAAGTTAACAAAAAATGCCGAAAACAATCTTGGACGAAACACTTATGAATGCAATGCAAAAGAACAAAAGGATATAGACATCTTAATAGCTGTTGTATAAATTTATGAAAGTTAATGTCTCTAAACGTATAGAAAAAATTTTAGGCCCTAAGAATATTGTACTTGAAATAATAACAAAAGTTAAAAATATGTTTTTTCGTTATAAATATTTGTTAACCAAGCAGTTCTGCAGTTTGTATCTGCAGTTAATCTCGAGAATTAGTAATTTAAAAAGAAATTCTAATTTTTTATCCAAATTTGTATATGTTTGTTTGAGATTTTATATTTTTGTTAGGCTAAGACCTTTAAAATCCTGAAAAAATTATACGTCTTATGGCAAATTACATAATAATAAATGGAATAATATATAACAATGCTTTCATCTAGTTTTGATTCAGCATAAATTATAATTTTAAATTTAAAAAATAAAATTCTTAATTACGTATATTTTATCCTAGTTTGATAGTAATCGCATGTAGTTTTACGTAGAAGTAATAAAAATACATCGATTAAAAACATTAACAAATCCAACAAAATTGTAATTATTCGAGGCATATTTGTACGGAATTAATTTTTTCTACGTGAAGCTACGTGCCTTATTATGATAGTACACTTTTTGCAAGATATTTAAAAATGTATAGGAAAAATCGTTCTTACAGAAGCTCATATTTAAGTGTAAATTTTTTAGAAAAAAACAATTAATGGACAAGATAAATTGTTTCTCTCTATATGTATCTAAAATTATGCATTATTTCAAAATCTTTTATCATAATAAATTAAAATTTATCAAGTAGTTATCAATTGTGCTTTCTTCGAGAAAAAACTACATCATTTCGAAGCAAAATCTAAAATATTTCAATTCGTAAAGCTTGTATCTTACTCCATGCTTACTTACCTAAAATATTCTCTAAACACTTATATCACTAAACTTATAACTAAGAATCAATGAAATCAGAGTATTTCTTGAAATGAGTAAGACCTTTCCAATCCTCTTTGGATAATACTTTATTCCAAGAAAGGATTCTGGTTCAGCGCAAGAAACACAACAATGCAACCTTGTGAATCATTCATGCGGAAAAGCTTCGTAAGTAGATTTCTTCATCCAATAAATAAGGTTCTTGTTCTATTCACTGTGAAAGAGACTTGTTCCGAATGTCATAAGACACAAACAAAGATCCCGAGAAAAGTAAAGTAGACGCATAGAGGTATTGCTCTCCTAGAAAACATTTAAAATGATCTTTTTTTCAAGTGAAGTATTCGAAAATCAGCTTATGTGTTTTTTTCCTAAAAATATAAGCTTCTCAAAGGAGTATTTGTATCTACAGCCAGACTTTCATTTTACAAATCCCTGTTTTGTACAGTACTCAATTTTATGAGCTTTTTCCTCGGATCAAGAATATAAAGTATATTGAAAATCTAACTTTAATTAACGAATTTTCAACACAACGAACGTTTTTTCAGGATTTGGAGACTTCATTAAATAGAGGTTGAAGTGTATTTAGTAGATAACATTAAAAATCGTTTTTTTTTCTACTTATTTTTCCTCCAATGCTTGTTAATTTTTGAAATTTTTTTAATTATGTGAAGTAAAAAATTTACCTAAAATAAGAGTTATAAACATTTATTTCAGTTTTTATTACTAGCATATTACAGTTGCTTTTGAAAATATTTTGCAGACATTAATTCATTCAGGCGCTTTGATAATGAGTCGAATGTACACCAATATATACCAGCCAGAAATAAGAAAATGACAACATTCAAACGTTAACAGTTTAAATGTGATTATAGATAATTATCCAAACTCAATCAGAACAATTTTTCAGAAATATATATAGTGCTTATTCGTTCACAAATAAAGTGTTAAATTATTATTTTTAAAAATTTTCGAATGTTTGAAAATTTGCTTAAGTATTTTTCTATTTATTTATATTTCTAAACTCAAATAAAACTGATTTTTTTTATTTATGAATTGTTGATTTTCTATTGGTATCAGAATATAATGCGATTTTAAAGCTTTCTCTTTGAATACTTTGTAGGTAAAACTAAATATTGGCTTGATACTAAGTTATAATTTATATATAACTATTATTAATATTATATAAAAACTTTTCTACACAATAACTTTATATATACGTTGATAATTTTTCAATATGTAAGATGGTTTCTTACATTATAAATATGAGTTTTAAGTTCTTTACAGCCATCTTTACCTCACAAATATCGTGACGTTTAGCATAATATGAATAAAATTTTAATCTTACAATAAATATCACCCATAACACGAAAAAATGCATCATAATGACCTGTTTTAATAACTAATATTTATTTATCAAACGAAAAGAAAATGAACCTATTTTTATGTCCTACAACAATAAATTATTCGTATTTTTATTATACTTAAAAAAGCTTCAAAATCAAATTATTCATGTATACAGTGTGTTGATGAATTCGACCGACCAATTCAGAAGGATGACAGTAGGCAGCATGGGGAAGACACATCCCAATAGAACAAGGGGTCGCAAACCACATTTAATCGGATTAACTAGCAAAAACAAAAGCAGTTATGAAATGTGTGATGTGGAGAGGAATCAAAAGGGGTAATGAAAGATAAGATATTCATTTATTAGACATAAAGCACTTTTACAGTACAGCTCGATGTCAAAAATTTAAAGACAAGTAATTGTCATAGGAATGGTTTGAAGTTGCGGCCGCGTAGGTCGTAGCGCAGGTGGTATGGTGCAGATATCGCCTCATCAGTATGTAGTCCTGGTACATTCTCTGTACAAGGCATCCATTACAATCGGCTCGGCCATAAATAAGATGAATATACAATTATTCGTAGTCATTAAATCCGATATTGATACCAAATTCAGTTTAACATTCGCGCTGTATGCAATATCCAGCTTTAATAACTTTGCTCACTACTTTTATTTGTCCCCAGATGACTGGGAAATTTGCTTACTTGCAGGTTTCTTCAACCCCAAATTTGTTTGGTCACTCCCCTCGTTTGGCTTATCGTCCTTCCACTCCTATTACTATGATTTTTACTAACTAAACGTGGTTTGCGATCCCCAGGGTGGTTTGTCGTCCATATGCGGCCTACTATCACCCCTCTGAATTAGTTGGTCAAACTCGGCAACAGCCTGTATATATAGAGAGAGGAAGAGAGAAAATTTTGTATGTTAATTGATTTCTTACATATTTCTACACAAATAATTAAGTTACTACAACCGGAATCTGTTATTAAAAATAATAGAAAGATGAATTAGAAATTTTTAATCCTGTCTTTTTGATATAAACCTGCTTGTTGAATATCATTTTTCTAGACACAAGTATTTAAAATCTTATACATTTAATAGAGTTAAGCATATAATGGAAATAATTTTGAATAGATAATAACATATTCACTGTCAATACCTCAAAATAAATTAATAAATTTTCCATTCATTAGAAATACCACTCTCAGTGTAATTTTATTTCATTAATCTATTTCCACTGTCGTAAAATAAATCACATAATTATAATGGGATAAGTGTACAGGGAAAATTTCAGTATTAATAGCTCTTTATCATAAATTAGTTACAAGAGGAAGTGAAATATAATGAAATTGCGTCAATTTAATTGTGTATTACTACGTCAAGCATAAACGCTGTTGCCAAACCCAAGTTTCACTAAACTTTATTATTAATAAAATTATACTTCATACATCAGCACATGTGTTACTTTGAGCCCCAACGAATGGTCTTGCTTGATAATATACATAATGATATCATTAATGAAGGACTTTAGATTGCAAACTTTTTGACAGCCTTGATCGAGTTAATTAACTAATAAATGGAATAAAATAAATTGGATAGCATTAATTTAGTTACAAAAAAAAATTGCATAATTCACATTATTATGAAATGTAAATTGAATTTTAAGTAAGAATATTTAATGTAGTATATGTTAATAACAAAAAAAATATAAAAAATATTAACATTTCAATACAGAAATTTAATTTTAGCTAAGCAATTCTAATTAACAGCCTTGAATGTACCTTAAAATTATTTAATTAGAAATCATATCAGAGTCTTCATTAACAAAATAACTGTCGTGAATGCATTTTAAATTAACTTATTTTGAAACCATACCAGAATCTTAATATAATAAGTCTAAGTTTAATTACTACTCTTTAAATGTCTTAATTAAATTTTCTGTATAGCAGTTTTAATGAACTTGATAAGTCACACAAACGTAATTAAAATATTAGGCTAGTGAAAAGTTTAAGTCCGTTAAACAAAAGATAGCTGTTAATAACGAAAATTAATTATGAAAATTTATTCTACTTATTTTGAAATTATTGAATTTATATTATATGTTCAAAGTTAATCAGTTCTTTTTTTTTATAATGATGTTTTTTGTGATAAAAAATACGTTTTTTGCAAGAGATTCATATTTAGTTGAACTCGTCTGAATGTCGTTTGAGAAATATTAATAAATGACATTAATAATTATTTTTATTAACACTTATAGATTTATTTAATTCCAAAATGTACTGCTAAATGTTATGAAACTATTAAAATTGTTTAAAAAATTTTTAAAATAGATACTTAGCAGTTTAACATATTAAACTTCCAATTATTTATCTTTAAAAATAGAATCTTTGAACTATAACTGTACTAGACTAACATGTTTATTCAGTTTCACAATTTCACAAATCTGATAAAGACTAATATTCTTACAGAAAATATGAATGTTTTAGTTCAGTAGATGAAAGCATAAAGGATTGAATTAGAATTAATGAAAAACTGAAAAATTAGCATCGAATTTTGTGCATTAATTTAGGAAAGTTTCAAACTCAATGCATAGAAAATTGTATTAATTCAATGATTTAAGAACCAGCTGAGATATGTTCAAAGTTTGAAACACTTTTTTTAATAATCGTCTGCAAATAGACAATAAATCGGTTCAATATTTATACTGAGATCTTTCTTGAATGTGATGTAGTATTGCTCCAGAACTATAGAATAATTTTTATTATCTTATAATAGTACTATTTTATTAACAATCTGATGGCAATTTGGCGAATAGAAATCTAAAAATATTGCTACAAAAATAAAATACATTAAAAATTAATGTTTCAAAAATCTAAAAGCTTGTTATATTTAAGTGTTAATTAGTAATCTAATTTTCTTTATGGAATAAACATTCATGCACGGATCAAAATAAATTTAATTGAATAAGAAATCTGAAATGCTAATATTTATCTACCCCATCAGCTGAAGAAAATGTTTTATAACAATCGTTACTTTATAAATTAAAGTGGATAATCAAATTTACGTTTTGAATGTTTTTCTTGTAATATTAAGTTTTTTTTTTCTATATTTTTATTAGATATTTGCTTAACGTTGAATGTTTTGTTAATATATCAAGCATGTGATTATTTTTTACAAGATAAATATTGTAAAGATAAGATAACAAGATAAATCTTGGAAAATTTAAAGTAAATGAAAAAAATATTTTATAGCACATTTTAACTGCATTTCAGAATTTGGGCAGAAATTATCCCGAATTACGAAGACTCTTTCTGCTTAATTAGAAAATAGGCAAAATAATATATCAGGAAAAAATACATAAAACTTACAGTTTCTGCACTCTGATAAGAATTTCATAGCAGTTTTTTTTTTTCTTTTTCATTTTTCGAGAATTTTCTTATAACTACATAAAACAGAAAACCAATTCATCCAAAGGTTACGAAATGTCACATTTACATTGATTAGATAACTTTGAGGTAAATATTTACGTAGAAATTAATTAAAATATGTGAACAGCTAATTATTAGGAATGTAGTAACTTCTTAGCAAGCTACTCTTGCTTAATTAAGAATTAATTAAATTTTGGTCGATGAAATGTATATTGTAATGAAGTAGTAATTAACATAATAATATAATAGTTAAACATCAGTAATATTAGTAATTGTTATAGTATATGTATATGTGCTGCATTATATCACTAGACAAAAACAGTATATAAAAATTTTTAAGTAATTTAATGAGATTCTGATTAACGCATCGATGAATAAGGAACTATATAGTGTTTTATTAACATCATTTTGAAGAATGCTGTTAAACTATTATAATGGCTTTCAATAGACTTCTGTAGAATAATCTGAAAAGGTTTTATTGTATTACATCGATTTATATATTTTGTCTTCATAAAAGTATTTAATAACTAATATACATTCAAAAATATTTTTACATAAAATTTCTTTACTCTCTTTCTTTTCCTTTTATTTAATTTATTATTAATCATCATACGGTCAAAAAATTAAGATTAATTAAAGAATAATATGATTAAAGCCCGATGAAGGAACAGAATTTATTTATTTATTTTTCTTTAGTTATTTTATTTACTAGCTGAAATACCCGATTTACGCACGGTTTTGTTTTTTAAAAATAAAAATGTATATTATTTCTGATATAATAGCTGAATCTTAAGGGAAGTAAAACCCTGTACAAAAATATAAATAGGTAAATGTAATCTAATTTTTTAATGAGTGCACTTATTATTTATCTATAACGACGCTTTAACCGCCTTTGGGAATCAATTTTCGCAAACCCCTTTACAGAAGATTTATATCCTACGAAATGAACATGCCTACAAAGTTTCAAGTCTATTAGTTCAAAAGCAAAAAAATTTATCTGAACCATCCCTTAGATTCTCGCAACACCTTGAGGATCGATTTTCGCAAAACCCTTTTTGAAGCATTTCTCTACTCCATGAAAGAAGCGCACTTGCTGAATTTCAATTTGAAGGTCAAATAGCTCAAAAATTGAAATATTTATCTATTGCGCCCTTTAACCCCTTGCAACGCTCCTTAGGGGTCAATTCAAGTAAAAACAGGAACCCTCTTTATAGATGGGGAATGGAAATCTACCACACCATATAACTCTCTTAATGGTATCGGGACTCGTTTCTGTGTATTACCGGCACATGCATTATACACTTTCAATGTATATTGATGACGTCATTTAATCTCAAATTAAAATTCCCATCCACAGACTATTATATTTTTGTAAATTTGTTCCTAATAAAAAAGTAAGGATTGGACTTGACAAGCAGTATCAATGTAGCTTAAAATGATTTAAACTTTTATTTTTAGCATTTCAACAGATGAGAAATCAGTATTTTTTGTCAGTTAAATCACACGAAAGAGCGTAACAATTAATGTATATTTACGAAACAAATTAACACAAGCTGATCACAGAGTAAAGATTTCATCACTTTAAGATTAAAAATTTAATAATCACATTTTTCAATTTGATTAATGTGAATATAGTCTCATATATTAATATACATACATTTTTAGTTAGAAGAATTAGTTTTTTTAGTTATATTGTTTTTTGCTCTTTTATTGTGTATGGTAGTGTGATTGAGTGTTTCATCTGAAATGAACGTTAATTTTTAGTTTTTTCATTGTACAATTCCGCGACAAATTATAAACTAAAAAGACAAAAAAAAGTATTTTATTTAAATTTTTTTCGTGCATTTGAAATAGTTTTAACCTCTTAACTGATCACTAAAATTTACGCAATTTGCTCACCAGTGCCACCTTTTTTAAATGGGTAAGCTTGTGCCATGTATTAAGGGGAAAGTAAAAGACATAAATAAGCAAATTTTTCTCTGCTATAACTAAATCCTTCCCAAACACAAACTGTCATTTTATTGTGCTTCAAACCCTTCCGAAGAGTTTTACTGATACCAGGACAAGGAAATGCTCATATTTCTGTTTGACGTATAAATTCGTCCGGGTTACTCCACGCACCAGTTGAGTGAGACTGGTATAAACGCCGGAGACAGTTAAGGGGTTAATACTAATAATAATACTAGGAAACTCAATTGTATAAGCAATTAATTTGCATTATACACAAAATCAAAAATTCACTAATATATATTTTATAGAAAACAGTAGCAAGAGAGTAAAGTATTTTATTGTTGAAAGACAATAAAATTATCTTAACTCAACAATTTTCATCTAAAAAAAAACGAAATTGTTAAATTAAAAAGTAAGGAATCATCGTTTCATGAAAATTTTATTGATAAAGGAACTTTGTCATTTCCTACATCTTAAAGTATTTATTGAAAATTTAAATTTAAGCACATTACAAGTACCATTCAAATGTTATTTGCGTAAACGGCACAAAGCTGTACATATTTTAACAACCAGTACTCAGTAAAACTTTTCTGGTTAAATAAATCCAAAACTATTTCAGTTGTCAAATCGCAGACTTTTTCCTTAATGTTAGCACATTCCTTAAGAATCCTTTCATTCTTGATTTTTTTTCTTAGTTCTTGCGATAAACAAAATCATTATTTAAGTATTCTTTTATTTCTAAATACACACAATCCAAGTCCGTTTTAAATAAAATTTAACTTTTCTCCGAAATAATGAAACTGTTTTGATATATCTTTTAAAATGCTAATTGTGGAGCTTAGCATAAGGAAACTAATACAATGATTTTAATATTTTAAATTTTACTCTTTTTTTCTCTATTTATTTAACTAGAACTATTTTGAAAGTAATACATCCCATTTCCTTTAATTTTTTCTAAGTGGTCATAAAATAATTTAGTTAAAAAGTAAAAGTACTTTGAATTTACTTCCTTACTTAATGTGATGCTCATGCTATGAATCTAAAGCATTTAAGCCAAATAAGGTTTTGATGAAATCCCCAAAATATTTCGATAGAAACAAACGAATACCTTGAAAAGTTCAGTATATTTTATAAGTTGTAACTACAGACTTTAAAAAATGTTTTCACTTGTGTCTTACTTATAATACTTATCTCGAAAACGACTCACCGGCATTGTTTATAAAACATTAATGGATGTAAAAAAGGTAATAAGAATAAATTTTTTAGTCCTTTAGTTCCAACTTTTACGCATTAAAAACCTTTAATAAGTTCCTTGCAAATATTTACTCGATTTGTAAACGCTGGCACAAGAGGACATAATTTGCTTGTTTTGGGGAGTCAGAAATTCCATGTTGGAATGGCTGGAAAAAATCATTTGAATTATATGTATACAATGAAAGCAAAAATAAATTTGAAAAACACCCGCAGAGTTTTGTTTTCGAGTTTGAAAATAATGTATATATACAATGAGATAATATTTTGATCTAAATTAGAAGATTCAGAGTACTTGAGCATTTTCATTATGCTTTTAAATTAAAACTCATATTAGTTTCAACGCATAAACACATTTTAAATGTCATTTTGAAAATTTAAAAAAAATGCTAATTTATATTCTCAGCTGCTTTACTTATTAATACAATATATTTTTTTTTGAAATTTTAAGAGGATACAGTACGATTAAATTGACAAAAAGGTAAAAAAAATGAAATGTAGTTTATTTAGCCTAAATTATTTTTTATATACTTTTCTACAAACTCACAAAATTTGAAAGCTCTAAGTTTGAAAAAAGCACAGAGTTGTGATAACTTTTACATTTGTTTTTATTTACATCCCATTGGTTAATCAAAACTTTAAACTGACATATCTAGGAAAGATAAAATAACTAGTTTGTCTTCATATAAAATCCTACGTCTTTTTTTCTATTCAGCCTAATACATAGAAATTTGTTTCACTTGTTGCTAATAGTACATGGAATGAAAGTTGGTATGCATTTTTCAATAAAAACAATACTTATTTTTAAAAAAAAATTGAATTTAGAATTTACACATTTTTAAGGAATGTTCAATAAGTTTATGAATGTGTTCATTCATAAAAAGAAGTAGTGTACGAATATCAATCACGTTATCACAAAACCCATACCAACTTCTGTTATACATAGTTTGACATACATTTAAATCAAATTTTATTTATGTACGTTAATTGTTGCAAGAAGAGTAGAATTTTAAAATCACTTTATAAGTTTCAAGTTTTTCCTTTAAAAAAATTAAATGTTTATATCTTTTTATGAAATTTTGTGCACAAAATCTGTTTTACATCATACATACACATAGGAAACAACCAAAAAATTATGAAAATCGTAAAATTAAAAAAAAATTTGCAAATCATACCAGTTTCTCTAGCATGAACATCACTTAAACGTCTTTTCTGAAAAGCAAAATTTTTTTTATTGAAATAAACCACCAACCAAATTTACACTAGACCAAAAAAAAAATACGCATAAAAATTAACTTTTATGCCCGTAGATTAATTATAATACCACTTTAAATACCGTTCCATTATTTTCCTGTAGAACTAAATCCCTTTTTGACACTTTTAGCCTTTTAGTTAATTAGTTCGTATCGATCTCATTATAAATCCTCTAT
>BMAO01039028.1:0-33142 GCA_019973975.1 Trichonephila clavata | reverse complement strand
TCTTAATAATAGTTTTTAACATATTACACATATTTTTGGAAAATATTTGAAGTTCAATTGCTGTTCAAAAATTTCAATTTTTTTTCCCCCATAAGTTTCTTTTGAAATGAAAATTCTGACATGCTTGAGGGCTTTTAAAATATATATATATATATATATATATATATCAACATGAAATTATTGAACTAATTTACATAGAAATGCTTTTAAAACATTTCTTAAAACATGGGAAAAAAAGTTTATTAAATACATTCACCTTACCAACGAACTTATTTTTGAAAAAATATTTTATGAGAAACATTGAGTGACTTCTAATAATTTTTAGTAAAAACACCCACTTTTTTAAATAGTAAATACTGATAATTTCGGGTTTCCCCCCCCCCATATTTTTGAGCAAGATATTGTTTTAAGGAGACAAATTATGTATTTCATATCCATTGTTTTTTACAAAAGTATAAAAAAAGAAATATGAAATTTGAAAATTTGTATTTTTGGTTAATTTTTATAAGAAATGCCCTTCGAAAAGCAAAAGAAAGCAACATGGAACAATCAACTTTTCTTTATTCATGAAAATTTGAAATCTAGGAAATTTTGATGAAATATAGAAATTAAGAAAATTTTTTCAAAATTTATTTTTTACTCAAAACAAACAGTAAATATTAAAATTTAAACCGTAAATGTGTTTCAAACTTTGTTCCAGGATAATAGATGGCAGCACAATCGATTTACTTAAGATAGCTTAGTTCTTGTTTGTTTTCAAAGTTTGCAAAGGATGTGTATATCAAATGATTACAGTATATATCAATAAGATTTAATTACTACTTTATATAATGAATTCATTACATGGTATTCAATTAAAATTTCCTAAAATCTATGTAATTTTCTTTAGGTTTAATAACAGATTAGTCTTTGCTGCTCTATTAAAATTATTATTAAAATTAATAAAATTTAATAATATTTGAAAAGATTGAAATTCATAAACATACTTTATAGTTTTTTTTCTTGCTACTTATTTTTGCTGCATACGTCAGGATATTTGCAGTAATTCTGCGTTAAAGTTTTAAAAAAGACAACATATTTATTCACTTTCGAAGCTAGTACTGTGTGGGCGCTGAATCAAAATTCTTTTGGAAATAAATGATCAAACTTATTTGAAGCGTCAAAATACTAGGCATGTTGGGCCCCTGTAGCTTGGCGGCCCGTACCATAGATATGGTCGTAGCTACGCCCCTGTAGTCCACATAACGTAGAGTATTAGGATTTCCCTTTTAAGTCCGCCGTACTTGGCATCAGTCAGGTTTTGGGCTTCCTAGAGTCCCCCTCCCCCTCCGCGATGCCGGGGATTGCAAGGCCATATGTTACATGTTTATTTAACATTAGAAGAAATCATATAGAACAAACAGAACATAATCACATCAACATTTATCTTTAGCGCCAAATGGTGTCAGAGTGTTTGTTCAAATAAATAAATTCTCCATTGTATTATTTTTCATTAAAAAAAAAAAAAAAAAAAAAAAACTGTTTTATGAAATTGGAAAAGTTTTATTTTCCGTTAAATTCATTATGAAAAAGAAGAAAAAAAATCATTAATTTTTATTGCAATAAATATATTTGCAATATTTTTCTTATATTTTTACGAAAATTAAGAATGTTATATTTTTTTTAATTTTTGAAAATTATATCAAATAGGTAGAAACTATTCAAAACCCTTGAAGTAACTACTAGTTACTGATAATATTGCATTTCAGTGTATTACGAACTGAAACAATTGTGCCTTCTCTTTATATGTTGAAAGATTTGCCTTACTTTCGACATATCTTCTAAAGATTTGTATTACTTGCAGCAATAAAATTCACAGGATTTGTTCTTGATTTATTTACGGTGTGAGAACTCGAAAAGCTAAGGTATTTAATTTTTGCTGTTAGAATTATCTTCAATTCCCTAATTAGTGTTTAGATCATACTAAATTTGCCTTGAAGAAATATATACCAATTTTTTGAATTTATTAAATTTGCTTTTTTTTTTCAAATTTAAATTCCTTACGTTTTTTCTTTCTTTCAAATTTGAGATTGTTAGGTGGTAGATTAGCACTTTCAAAAATTGTCATAAAGTCATCTCTCAGCTTTCATGGACAGAGCTAATCATAATATAATCATTTATAATATAACTAATTACTATCATTATAGTTTAATGATGAAAAATAAACAAGAGAGTAGTAAGAGTACAGGCAAAAGTAGAATAACCATAGATTAAAAACTTTTAATTTTATTGCTAAGATTGGCAAGTTAAGGCATAGCTCAAGGCACCATTTTATTTCTCTACATTATTACTCTGTAATGCAATACAATTAGAAGAGTAATACAATTAGAACAAAAAATACGGTTTAAATCTTTAAATAGTTAAATTAATTTGTAAAATCTAAATTATTATAATCCTAGGACATCAAAATTAATTGTTAGTTTGTAATAAAGTTAAAAATTCGAAAGTTAATGGTAATTATAACTAAATCGCTAGCAACCAAAAGTAACAAAAGTGATATACAAACTTTCCTATCAATATTTAAAACAATGTATAGAGCAGTCTTTCGTTATGTTTATAGATTTGTGTGGTGTGTATGTATAATTTTAAAATATATATTTGAGAAGACAGAAATGTGTGTATGTGTGTGTGTGTGATCTGAATACTAAAGATTAAAATAAATTGTTGAAATTTCAGAAAAAGTTTAGAGATAGATGTTCAAAAATTATACATATGGCAGACTAAAAACTGCTTTATAAAAATTAGAGTTAAACCAGTTTTATGGCTACCCATTCCCCCTTGCCCCCGACTTTCTTTTTATTTACAATACTGAATAAAATTCTGTGGAATATAGTGGATAGAAGCATTATCTTTAACTATATGAAACTATTGTTCATAAATAGGTTATTTATCTGAAGAAGCATTCGGTGTATATATATATATATATATTGCTACCGTTCAATTATGTTATTCAGTTATTATATATAGAATATAACTAGGTATTTCATGAAATAACTAGACAAGTCAGTAAACCACTTCCCTGTTTTGCCCGAAAACAGCTCGGGCACTTGAAATGGCATTTCCCTGATTTGCCCAAGTGGTGCCCTGGCAAAACTTTTTTCTACTCTAATCCTCTGATTTGCCCGTATTTTTGGCTCGTTTAGTGTGTATGTTTCTAACGGATGTTCTAATAGTCAAGTAAAGTTAGGATTACACAAAAACAAAAAATGTCTACCCGGTTTTAAGGTTAGGTTTTACTGCATTCCTTTAGAATAGGTAAGGCGGGAATCTTTTTTTTACTAGATCGGTGTACCGCAAGATACGGACAATATTTCTTTTAAATTTGGGGCTTAAAATAGAAGACAAACGAATGATTGAGAGACTCGTAACAAAAAATAATTCTGATATTTTTTCAAATAGTTAGACTGAAATTTCTGTAAATAATTCTGGAAGTAATGAAAGTTTGTTATCAGACTTCTCTTGTGGTATAGATATAATGGATCAGCATCTCACAAATTATCCAGTAAGAAATAATACAGAAAATATTCTCCCATCTTTTAGGTAAATCATTGTGGAATGCTTTCTTTTTGTATCAGAAACCTGGAGGAAATTATCTCATTTGAATTTCAGGCTTGATAATTATAGATCGCTTTAATATGGAAAGACATGGAGTGGTAAATGATAAAACAGGACTATCAGGAATTTTGCCCAGTCTCTTATGATTGACAGAAAAAAAAACTATTCATAAGGGATTCCTCCCACTGACAAAAATTGAGACCAACAAGGCAATGCTTTGTGAGTTGGTCAAAAAGAAACGATTTTGGTAAACGGGTGAAAAAAGAAACATGATACTTTTGTGCCGATTGCGATGTTCGACTAAGCTTGTCTCCTTGTTTTAAAATTTACCTCACAAAAACAGAATTTTAAGAGAATAATTAACTTTAAGTACAGTATTATGTTTTTAAATCTAATATACATTTTTGTAAAGTGTTCTTTTGAGTTCGCCTGTTTCTTCGGGAAAAAGCCAGCTTTAAGGAAAAATATGTTTTTCAATGATAATAAAAATTAGCATAATTCTTTAAATTCAATATTTATAACATTTCTGACGGCTGATTAGAGTTTATATAACTGATTTCCTCATAAAAATGTTTACAAAAAATATGCCTATTTTTTGACATAATATGACAAAAAAAAAAAAAAAAAAAAAAAAGAAACTGTTAAGGGGTATCGGAACGCTCTATACTGATAATGTTAAAAAGGGCTTTTTCAATGTACCTTTTCTAAAAACCTGTTGGAAATACAATCCCCAAATTTTTTTTGCACGTTAAGCATACATCTAATATCATACTGAAATGAGCTTTTTTTGAAATGTTCATTAGTTTTTCTTTAAAAATTTTTTATTTGATGTACAGTGAGAAAACAGTGTTTTTCGACAGAAAAAAATTATAAAAAAAAATGTATACAAAATTTTGCTAAAGGCTCATTTCAGTATATACTAGAATATATAAAGAATGTGTCATGTAAGTTTCGTTGACATCAGATATATACTTTCTGAGAAAAGGTACATAGAACCTTCAAAAGTGACATTTTGAGAAAAACACATTTTTATAAATAAAGTTACCTTATCAAAACATTCCAGCTCCATATTCCAAATTTTCAGCATTTTTTAAATTTTCATTTTCTTGTTTCATTCTTTTAAGTCTTTTTACTTTTCTAGTCTCCTTAGTTTTCTGTAAATTGGCATATCTTACCCTTGTACTGCTCTCTTTGTCGAGATGTTCCATGCAGCATGTCGCATAATATCCTCGCTCTATGTTAAGTTTTTTTTTAAATATCCAGCTTTGTTGCATTCCCTTTATTAAAGGATGCAATAGCATCATATGTACCAAAGGAAAGTGTTTCTATGTGCCCAACGTCTTTTTGGGGACACGAGACCAAATAACATTATTAATGCTTTCATTCGGATTCTGCGTGTTTCCATGCAAGCACTTTTTCAATAATTCTGGATCCGAAAGGTCCCTAAAAATAGGCCTAATGGCTTCAACAACAGCAACTGGAAGTTTATGTTTGTGGAGATAAAGTTTATTTTCCAATTGAGCCTTCTTACACTGATACCATGTGTCAAGACCTGATGAACAAAATCTATGGTGTGGATTTTTATCCGTAGATATTTTGTGAAGAAATATTGCCCATATAGCTTGTTTCATACACTTTACATTTGATAAATTTCTTCGAATGGCAAGACCATAATATGTTTGCAATTGATCAATAGTTGCTTCTGTTAATCTATTTTTGTCACATAATGCTTTGCCATCTAATAATTTTTGCCCCCTTATTTTTGCTTTGAAACGTCGGAGGCGAGATCCCATTTGTTTCATAATATGCCCTAAAGAAATTTTAAAAAATGACGTCAAACTTCAAGCTGACCCAAGAGGAAGTGCAATATTTACCTTTTTTCTGTTATATAAATCGGTGACTCGCATTTAGACGATTCTTTAAAAACAAAATTTTAGCACTTCTAATTAAGCTAGAGATAAAAATGAGGTATTTTTGGAAAGGTAATGAGCTGAAGAATTTAAAAATGCAATAACCTGAAATTCACCTTTTAAAAAAAATTTTACCTTTCCAACAATTAAGTGGTTAAAGAATATAATAGATGAAAATTTTTATATTTTACCTGGTTACTCTATTAAATAACCATTTATTCTATAAAATAGCTAATGATTGACCGTTAAAGTGAAAAATAACCAATTTCAAAGTTATTTTATAAATTAATTGATCATAAACAGCTAAAAACTTTCGAAAAATACATTTTATTCCTATTTTGGATGATTAATCGATAATAATAAGGAAAAGCAGACGAGAGAGAGATATAACTCATTATATATTGCTCCTATTGCTAACATTAGTTAAACAGAAGGGGGAAAAAAGAATATGTTTTGTAGTTTTGCATCTGTTTCTGACACAATTAATTATTCTACTCCTTGAACTTCATGGATATCATAATGCTGGAATAACCAATAGTCACGTGGTACTTTTTTCGGTGTTGTTTTAGCACTTTTTACTTCTGCTGTCAAAGTTAATAATTTTTCACGAGTAAGTGCAGCATTTTTTCCCTTTGTCCCACGCTTATTTTATAAAGACTCAAATCTCTCGAATTGAATCTTTTTTATATAAAGGATAGTCTTCCATTCTTGCAGAAATCATTGCTTGAAAACAGGTTGCAAAAATATTTGTTAATAATCCAAAACATAAATCGCTAACATATATATGTACGCCACTTAAATTCTGCGTTCAAAAGCAAAGAAGTGAAGCATGCACACAGGCACGCCCTTGCAAAGCAGCTAGCTATAAGCAGTTCAAAACTCATTAAAAGCAGCTAGAATCAGTTCAAAACTCATTAAAAGCAGCTAGAATCAGTTGAAAGAACTTTCGAGTGCTGTATTGCATACTTTGACAATCAAGCAATCGTTATTCTATAGAATACCTAGTTAAATCGCGTGCGTAGAATACAATAATTTTATATACTTTAACTGACTTGTCGAGTTATTTCATGAAATATTTAGTTATTCTATGAAATAACGGATTCCACACTTTAACGGTAACATACATACATTATATTTTAATTATATTTTAACATAACAGCAATATATAAAATTTTATTAAAATGAATTGATCGACTGATTTAACAGTGACGTCAATATGGACGTCATGGTTCTTTTACTTTAATCAGAGTAATGGTTGAGTATGACAATCTTTATTGGTAGTGAAAACACTCCCTTTTGTAGCTAAAAACTATTTCTTCTTCTTCAATGGCTCGACAGCCCTTGTTGGGCCCTGGCCTTCTCCAGAAGTTTTCTACAGGCATCTCTACTTTTGGCAACTGTTTTCCAGTTTTTGACCTTTAAAATATTTAGATCTTTTTTTGGATGCATTAGACTGGTTTCTGCAAACTCTTGAGTTCTTTGAAGCAGTTTATATATTTAGCTTGCAAAGTTGAATTGAGATTTTAGTTCATATTACAGAAGTAGTGAAGATTATAAAGCTTTAATTCCTTGAAGAGTTAAAAAGAAATTCATACAAATTAAATTTTTGAAAAGTAATAGAATAACTCAAATTAATCATAAATAAATAAATTAAGTAGTAATTATATATAAATAATTAAGTGGTATTTCGATTTCTTTGAAATTAACTGTTATTACGCAGTTTTAGATTTTATAATTGTAAGTTTTGAACAATTGTCTACGTTGATAGTCATTGGTTTGAAAATCTCTCCAAAACTTTGGTTAAAAAAACTGAGAACTCACTAAAAAAGAAAATTCCATAGAAGAATATTTTTTTTTGTCGAACTATTAAAACCAAATTTTGCAATTTTTTAAACTAACAACTCAAATAAAAATCTCATTATGGTGACTATACGCTCTAAAAAAAGATATAAACACAGGATTCTGCATTACAATTTAAAATTGTCTTTTTAAAGTAAATATTGGAGTTTAAACTTTTCTAAAACCTTTCAATACCATCTTTACCAATCATCCGATATGTCCTCAAAACAACTATTCGAAATTTTCATACAAATATTACTTACAAAAGTAAATATTGTGTCATAATAAAATATGGCGGTATTCGCGCCAAATGAATAAACAACTCCCAAAGATACCATGTGATTACCGACAAACATACCGGAAAGAACACATTACAAGATACATATTACAAGCAAATCACTTTTAAAATAGTTTCAAAGTTAATCAGAAAAAAAAAAAAATACTTTATACTCTCAACATCTCCATTTTTTTCTTTCAATTTTCAGGCTATCCTGTCTCAAGCAAACTATCATACTCTATAATTCCCGCTTTCTGGTGTCGCGCCTCGGTTTGATCAGACGGAGAGGGGTGTATCGCCGACAGTGGAAACCAGACAACAAATATTTGATTTACACGGCGGCTCGTCTTTGAGATTCCTCGTCTCTCATTGCTTTTGTTGCTGCTTTTAAGTATCCCGACGTTGGAATCAAACTAAAGCTGGGATTTGAGGCTTCGGTTCTGCCCGTATGACCCATTCCTAACTGTTTAACGCTCGATCAAAGTGCTTGACGTCTAATAAGTTTGAAAAGGTCGATGGATCTGCAAGGACAATTCTGAAAAATAGAGGATGGTTATTAAAACTACAAATTAATAATTATTGTTCTGAGCTTAAATGAAATTTTATTTGATTTGTTAGATAATACTATTGAAAGAACTACGTTAACTCGAAGTAGGTTCATGAATTTCGGCCCCCAAACACATTTTTAACTTTTCCTATTTTAATAAAATATGAATTTCTACGCTTCTAATGGTGCAAAAGTTATAATTCTACGTGCAGTAGAAGTATTTTTAATAATTTTTTGAAAATGTTTTACCATTTGTCAAAGTCTACTAAATCCATTACTAAAATCCATTTTTCTCAAAACTAACATTTTTACCATATAAGGAACATTTGTTCCTAAACTACTGCCATTAACAGCTTATAACTTTGCATAGTTAATAATTACACTCTAATAATACTTTAATCGAGGGATTTTTTTAAAAAAAATATTCTGACTTAATTTATAGCATTAAACATCATGAAAAAACAAACAAACAGATTTGTGCAAAAAATATATTTTTTAAAAATAACTAGACATCCTATTCACAAAATCTCTGATAAAAGTATCTATTATGGTTCAAAGAATATTCAGTAAAAAAAAAAATTGGAGATTTTTATTCAATAGAAATACCTTTTATTACTTAAAAATACCTATCTTTAAAATTACTGAGATACAGACCCTGTTTCGTGAACTTACCCCCTTAGGTGATTTTTAAATATCAATTCGGTCAATTCGTCTTTTGTTTGAGAAAAAAAGAGGGATAAATGGTAAAAAATAATTGGTGAAATTGGTAAAGTGATCGGAGAAGTTGTCGATCTTGCCAGGCAAATAAATTTAGAAGTGGATAGTAAAGACATTTAAGAACTAACTGGATTCCCACAATCAGGAGCTGATAATTGATGAACTCATAGAAATGCATGAGCAGAACAAGACATTGAAGATTTTAGAACCAGTTCACTCAAAAGATCTAATGATGGTTGGGAATTTGGCAGAATGCCTTAGTTTAATTGGTAAAGAATTAAAAATTTTAGGAAACAGATTTCAACGATGAGTGTATTTTTTCAACAAAACAAGGGATGAAAGAAATTATTAGCATACTACGAGGAGATTTTGCGGGAGAAAAAAAATCTTTTTTAGCCAGCAGATTATTTATAGTTAGATTTTATGAAACATATTACTTTAAAATAACTTTGGCTTGCAATTTTGTATTTGGGTTGTCTAAGATTTTATTAAACTATTTCTCTAAATTATTATCTTCTTTCATCTTCAGCCCCAAGTAAAAAATAATTATGTGCGAAATCATACCCCGACTTACGCGCATTCGATTTACGCGGTTATCACTCAGTCCCAACTATCGTGTAATTTCGAGGTACTACTGTCCTTAATAGAATTCAGGTCAGTTGACCGCCCATGGTATCAACGAAGATGATTTTTTTTGGAAATAGTTCTTAACATGACATCATTCACCAGACAGCAGGGAGTGAGTTCTAGATTCTTTTAGTACTGCAGTAGTAATGTCACACTCTTCTTGCCATAAAATAGCAACATTTAAACAACAATGAATTATCCATTACTCAATGTATATGTTACCGGCAAAGTATGAAATGCCGGCATTCTATAGAATGCCTAGGCATTCTATACAATGCCGGACGTTTTTAGGCAAAGTATGAAACATGAGATTTATTACATACTTTGCCTAGGCATTGTATATAATGCCTAGAGCTATTTAGGCAAAGTATGAAACATGGTCATGATAAGGATATTATATCAATGACTTACATTCTTAAAAGTACAAATGTTATTATGACAAAATAATGAGACTGCCATTAAAAAAATATTGTTAAATTGTGATTCCGCATATACTTGTATTAAAATTCCTTCAGAAGTTCTAAGTTGATACAAACCATCCTATTTCTCTCTCATTACAAGTGCCAATATATTGGCATTCGGAAAAAAAATCAAAATTTTGTACTAAAATACCTTTTTTTAAAATAACTTTCTGTTTTTTGTGGCAAGTTTCACGTAGGTGGATGTACAGTTCAATATCATAACGTGTAACACTGTTGTGTTTGGTTGAAAGTTCTTTCAGAATTCTATCACATCCCCAGAATCCTGAATTTAATTTTGCTCTTGGCAAATTAAATTCCTAGAACAAGTTCACATCGTCAAACTGGGTGTCAAAATTACCAGTGGCAATTGGTATCGCCTACATGGTGCCGCACTAAAAAGGGATACCAGTCCCTGGGGAATGTACTAGGTCTGAAAATGGTAAAAATACCAATCTGCAGCTCCATTGGGGGAAAAAAGAATCCTTGGCATAATACTGTATAGCAGTTCTTCCCAACAGTTTACTCTTCCAGACCGGTCAACGTTTCATAATTTTACGGCGGCCTGCTATGGGTGCGACGTCGATTATTTATATTTTAAATTGTTTTGATTTTATAATTTAATTGCATTTAAACATGCCTTCAGAGTAAAATTCAGTTGCACCAAAAAATAATTATAAAATGGTTTTACATAAAATATGAAGTGATTTCCATGGAAAGTCACACAAACACGAGACAAATACACCCCAGTAAATATAATGGAAATAATTTAATGCTCTTTGAGTGGCCTGATACCCTTTGATCCATGGACCAAGGGTTGGGGACCACTGTTTTATGGTACTGACGCCTTCTTTAACAGTTTAAATGAGTACTTTTATTTTCCGCAAACATCACATCATAGCTATTCAGCAACCAATTGTCCCTTGGTTCCTTCTTAACAGTCATTTTAGCATTTTTAGTATCAGTTATTAACTTCTAGTAAGTAATTTCAGTTACGAAAAAACCTTTTTTTTTTTGTGTGCATCAACTCGAATTTTAAGTAACTAGCCGTTGAATAGTTTGATGCCCATGGATCATGGATCGGCAACCTTTTAGCTGTTGCGTGTCAAGCCAATCTACCAATATGATTCAGCGAACCACACAGTAGAGCCTTTTTGAAACAATTCAAAAGTTTACAAATTTGTTGAACAGCGCAAAGTGCCACTGAGAATTGTACCGCGTGCCACATGTGGCACGTGTGACATAGGTTGCCGACCCCTGCTATAGACCATGGCTCCTTCTCCAACACTATAGCTTGCTCCTCCATTTTGAGGTAGCACAGGAAAAAACTAATTTTATTGTTGAACAAGTTTAAGTAAAATAGAGTATTTTGACAATTCCGAACAAAAATCAATGTACAACTAACAGATTCTGAGCCTGGGACACGCGTTAAAAGTTTGTCTTGCTAATTGACAATATTCGAAATGAATCTGAGATGTATTTCATACTTTGCCGGTTTCTAATTAGGCATTCTATAGAATGCCTAGGCAATGTGTGAAATAGGAATCATTTCATACATTTCCGGCTAGATTTAGGCATTGTATAAAATGCCTAGGCATTCTATAGAATGCCGGATTTCATACTTTGCCGGTAACATATACAAGTATAAAATACACTTGCGGTTAAAACAAATAAAACAAAAAAAGTGCTCTGTATCTGAAAAAGTGGAGGGTGTGTGTGTGTTAGCAATTGCTAACCATAATATAAACATTTTTCTGAAAATGAAAATAAAAAAAAGGCTCGTGCATGTGGAAAAAAAAAATTCGCGTTCTAACTGTTAAATATGTTTTTATTTTTATAAAGCAATACGTTTAGAAATGATGATACGAATTAACATGAAAGGAACACGTTTAAAAGGTGAAAAAACGATTGACACTTAATATTACCATGTTTTTATTAACTCACTAGCTTTAATGCCCGGGTGGAATTTTGTAATTGATTTTAAACTGTGTGACTTTCCGAGAAGCTAGAGACTTGAAATTTGGACCATAGCTCGAAAGTGGATGGCAATGCATGAAAATGTGAAGAAAAAAAAAAAAAAGGAGGAATTTTATAATTTTTATTCTGTAAAAAACATAATACATTAATTTTTTTTAAAATTCGAACTTTTTCTTCTTTGCACACTTTTATTTCTTTGGCCAGTTCAAAAGAGACGGAATCTAATATAACGATACGGGACTCATCCGAGGTCTCGTAAACGGTGAGAATAAATACACTTCAGACCCGTTAATTAATATCCTTTGAAGAGCAAGACTAATTCCACAGCCACGTAATTCCAGCTTGAAATATCAAACTCAAGGATAAATTCAACAGTGAATAGATAATAGTTTAAAAAACTAAAAAACACGCTTTTATTGTAGTTCGAACTAGAAAATGAAAAATAAATTATAGTTTAAAAAAAACTAAAAAACGCGCTTTTATACTGAATCGAACTAAAAAGTAAAAAAAAAAAAAAATTCTTAATAAAGAATAAAATGATTAACGAGAAAAGGAATGTCATTGGGGAAAAAACGTGGGGTCTATACATGTATCAATTGTTATAATTTCTAACTTCTATTCCGAAAAGCTGAATTAGTGTAAAAATGTAGTACAAAGCACCCCACGCTTTTATCCCAATGGCATTCCTTTTCTCGTTAATCATTTTATTCTTTATTAAGAATTTTTTTTTTACTTTTTAATTCGATTCAGTATAAAAGCGTGTTTTTTTTAGTTTTTTTCAAACTATATTACGATCAGGCTTGGTGCCCTAATGTTCTCCGTTACGCCACTGCCACTCGGTACAGTGAAATTCTTATAACAGATACATCAGTGGAGCCATGTTTAATAGAGATTTAAAACTTCAAAATTTCGGATGCATTTTAAGCAAAGGAAAAGTGAGTGAATATTAACGTCGCACTGTTCAGCAATACTCGAGGCCTTTTGGCGACGGACCTCGTAGTTTTGAACCATGGTCAAGCGACGAGGACGACACCTGAGCTGGCACCCCTTCTCCTATCTACTACACCACACGATGACACATGAGCCACAGCTCATGACACGCCAGCCACGAGTCCAGGATCTAGGCCACTATGCAGAACAGCGGGGTTTACTTGTAATAAATTGCATTCAACTGGGCCGAACAGATCACATTTGAGGTTGAGTTAAAATTAGCAGTTTCCAAATGTATTTATTTATTTCAGAAAAAAGTATAATTCAAGAAATTTACTGAGCGATAAAGTAATTGTTTGAACCTAAGCTTTTTTTTATTTATGTAAATTTAAAAAGTTTTAATTTAATCTTTGCAATATTTGTAAAGGATTTTTTTTCTTTCCATGTAAACTAAATTTGACTAGTAAAACGAAACGTAAGAACTAGTATAAAACAATGATTTCTGAATATAAAGAGAAAAAAAGTACTATTCGTATTTAGAAAACCGTAAGATAAGCCCAAAAGGAAAAACGCATATATGTTTAATTTTCAAATGTTTTTATGTATTTTCTTTTTTGAAGTACCACATATTTTACTTTTTAATTTTTTTCTCTTTTATTTTAACTAATATTCTTTACCTTTTATTTACGATTATTAAATTAAAAAAAACTTTAAAAGCCGAATTAAGCTACATAATATTCTGATTTGGGGTTTATTTGAAATTTAACGAGACTAGAAGGTAGTCACATTTTTTACCATTTGTTACGATCATGGCAAATAAATAACTGATCTACAGAAATTATAGACTATCTAAGGAAAAAAATGTAAAATTACTATTTTAAATTTTGTACAAAATAGTGCGCGCACGCACGCACGCACGCACCGCCCACACCACACACACCCACGCACGCACGCACACACACACACACACCGCCACATACAGAGAGAGAGAGAGATAAAAAAAATGTAAACTCACCTTCTTTTACAGTTAATTCTCGCATATTAGATCAGTTTTTCTCAACCATTTTTTTTAAATGCCTCCAATAAAAGATCTTTAAAAATTCTTATCTCCCCTCTATACTTATAAAGGTAAACATATACATAAGGTATACATAAAATTCAGAAAATATATGAATTGTAGTAAACGTAGATTATAAAGATGCGTATTAAATTACTTTTAAATGCAATCCCCCCCCCCCCTATAATTGTTCATATGACAAATGTTTCTGGAAAATGATATTTCTAAAAATGGAGTTATTAAAAATTACTAACTGAATTTACTCTTTTACCATTCCTATATCACTAGTATTTATTCAATTTATGTATTTTTTAATACTACAGGACTTTTACAACCATTAACAGACGTTTATTTTGAATTGGCCCTGACAATTGAAAACGAACAATTCTGCTGAAACTTAGATCCCAGCATTAATTATTTCATAACATTCGAAACAAACAGCGGGATTGTGTTTGGAAAGAATATTTTATCGTCAAACAGACAGATATTTAATAAATTTATTACATTTTGTCTCATATTACGCAAACAAGTTGTGGAAAATATTTCTTTATAATTGGCTACATTACTAGTAAATAGATCATTTACGATTTAAATTAGTTCTTTTTTCGAATCAAAGTGCCCCCTTGCGGGCCGTAGGCCCCAGGTTGGATGGAGGCAATAATTGTACAGCAGCTGCGAAATTCTTTTCTCTTTGTTATGTGTGTGTGTCCGGCAAGAACACCTGCTCAGGTGCCAACCAATCAATGTGTTGCTCCACTAAGGAATTTAAGCTCTTACGTCAATGCAATTTCACACCATCGCATAGTTTCTATCAGTCTAAGGATAAAATTACTAAGGAATAAATAATAATAATAATAATATTTTTTAAGTTTCTATTTTAAAAACCATAACGCTTTTCGTACTTTATTTACAAGAATTAACATTAAAGACAGAAATTTTGGATTCGATAATTGTTTCTCCCATACAAAAACTGTATAGTTAAATGATATAAAATGATTATGTTAATAAAATTAAAAAGTTATTTTAGAAATATCGTTTTGTTAAGCGGTTGAACGGGTGTCAAAAGCATGATTCGTTACATAGGTCATACACACAGAATACTGTCCATTAATTGCATGTTCAGATTATGAAAATTACTACAACTCTCCAGTGATATATAATTAATTAGTAAGGTTAGCACAGGAGCTTAATTTACACCACAAATTGTTAGCACAGCATACATTTATGTTTTTCGTAAAATATTATTTTCTATTTTAGGTAAATAAGTTATTGTATCCATTTAATTAACGCCGCCTGCTTGCTGTTTTACTGCAAAAAAAAAAAATGTGCTGGATATTATTAGAGAGAAGACTTAAGGTATCCGACTACTTGCGACAACTTTTTTTAAAAAAATGGAGATATGGGGATTTTTGTTGTTGTTTTTAGATTTGTTTAGTACATTTTAAGAAAAATATGCTGAAATTAAGAATAGGAAAAGAAATTATTATTATAAAAATGGGTAAAAATTTACAAAAAAATAACATAAAAGTGGTGCACTCTGTACCAAAAGTTTATGAACAAATTTCAATTTTTTCAATTCTGATGTGTTGCTATGTTGTGCCTTTTTAAATTAACTTCTGTTTCCTTTGCTAACTTGCAACAGTATGAAACTATTTATCATTGTTAAGGTCAATAAGTAAATAAAAGATACAATGCCACCATTTTACAGATCTTATTTGGTATCTCTCTTTTCTTTGATCGAAGCGATCAACCCTCCGATGACACCGTTACATGCAGCGACAGCTTTTGGACAAGGTACTTTTTCTTAAGTATCATCTTTTTTTTGTCCGCTTTACGGATGCCATAATCGCTGACTTATGTGCAGTAGCACAAAACTGGTGCGGGAATTAGTCTTCCCGTCGTTATATCGCAAGGCAATCTATACAAATAAATAAAATTGAAGTGTCTGTTTGCAATTTAAATTAGCAGCTTTTTATTAAATGCATTTAAAGTATTTACGGTACTTATATAAAAAAATCAATTTTTAAAATTTTTGTCTGTCTGTTTGTTCTGCTAATCTCGGAACTTCTGGTCCGATTTTAAAAATTCTTTCCCCAATGGAAAGCTACATTATCAGCGAGTAACATAAGATATATTTTATCTCAATATTCCTACGGGAACGGGAACTATGCGGGTAAAACGTTGACGTTGCTTACTCCCCGCCAAGTTGGCGCAAAATTATGCATTTGTTCAACAATGGGATTTTAATAAAAAATTTCTCACATTTATAACAAATAACTGAAACACAGTGTAATTTAGCATCTTTACAAAAAGCAATTTTTTAAATGGTTTTTTATTAAACGTCTAACGTTTATTACGTTACGTTTGTTAAATGTCAAACTCAAACTTTGAGAAATATCGCCAAGTTGGCTAAGAAGCTCTCTATTCCGACAATCCCAGATATTTTAATGCAAATTTTCTCCCACTTTTTAAAGAGGGAAACGAAATAAAGTTTTAGCGAATTGCGCGCGCGTGATATTGAAAATTCTATGTTAATATTAATTGGCAGTTTCATAAAAAGTTTTGATTACTTTAGTAGTTTGGAAAGTATTTATTACTTTGAATTTTTTTTAACCTAATTATACAATATTCATATTTTGCACAAAATTTTTCACTTATACTGAACATAGATATTTTACATAGAGGTACTACTTTGAAGGTATGCTATGGAGGCATCTATACAATGTTACTCTCCAAAATAGGGTAAAATTAGGGAGCTTTACGCAATACTTATTTCATCTTCGGTCTTTTTAATCCTCAAACCTTTTGGTATAAGTACAAAGACTATATAGCGGAAGATATTTTGCGACGAAAAACAACCAAATATGCCTTTCAATGAACACATCTACAACGAAACGCAATAAAGGTTTTCAGAATGGTTAGGAAGAAGCTACATGATTTTGGAATGATTAGCACTAGACGTGTTGACGGAAATGGCTTCGATAATAAAATTATAATTATGCAAAATCTCGATGCTATTCGACTGTGTAAAGGAACGAGGCTTTGACCACAAAACTGATGCAGAATATACTTGGTACCAATATTTGAACATATATCATGAAAAGGGATAGTGTTATCATACCTCGAATTCCAAGTATCCCCACTGACCTACCGTTTCAATTCAAACAAGTTCAATTTTCAGTTTTACTGTTGCTATTAACAAAGCTAGCATTTCAAGTAGGAGGGATGCATTTAAAAAAACAATGTTTTTCTCATTACCAAGTATACGTAGCCTGATCGGTGTGTCCAATGCCCAAATCTTCACATATTTGCAACTAACGGAAGAACATATAATATTGTATACAGAAGCATCTTACAATAATATTTTGTTTTGAGTTCTTTTAAAGAGGAATTATATATTAAACGTAGATACTTTCAATTTTTAAAAATATTAATAGTTTAAGTTATTGAATATTTGTGGTTAATTATTATAATAAATTACGTTTTCAGCTTTTTTTAACTAAGCTCAATTTTAGAATTTTTAAATTTTATTGGTTCCAGTCAAGCAGGAAAAAAATTTCCATATTATATTATTTACTTTCTAATGATAATGATTACGAATTTGACAGTTATTTAAAGACATCACTGCGAGCGGAGCCGCGGGTAAAAGCTAGTTATAAATGTGAATGTAAGTTTGTTACGCTTTCACACCTGAACCACGAAACCGATTTTAAAAATTCTTCCACCAATGGAAAGCTACATTATCAGCGAGTAACATAGGATATATTTTATTCCCGTATTCTTAAGGGAATGGAAACTATACGGGTGAACGTGAAACTGAACACCAAACTCAACGCCAATTTGAACGCCAAGCTGAGCTAATGAAGTCGTTGTCTTGGTTACTGGCGACCGATGCTCTCCACGAGACATAGTGTTACGCGCACATGATAATACGCTGACACGTGTCAAAATTTTTTATGATAGTTATCTCACTGTTCAATTAAGTATGGCAGCAGCTGTTTCGGATACATTTTAAAAAATAATAAATGAGAGCTTCATAAACAAAAAGTAATTAGAGTAACAAAACATTTTTATGTTTATGGTTAGTTTCAATCCTATTGTTTCTTTATTTATTTACATTTTTCTGTCACATTTAAGTAATAATTATCCTAATCCTCAAATTGATGCAGAATATACTTGGTGCCACTATTTTAACAGGTGTCGGGAAAGTGTTATACCTCGAATTCCAATTAATCCCACTGACTTATCGTTTCAATTCAAACGAGTTCAAATTCCAATCAAACTCAGTTTTTCTGTTACTATTAGCAATGCGCAAGAGCAAACATCGCAGGTACCAGGAGTGTATTTATAGCTGGATTTTGATTTGGAGCACCTAGCCCGTCAGGGCTTTTATCTCCTAGCTTGAGGGTGAAAAAACATGAGTACTTTAAAACTTGCCCATTTTAGATTTTAAGAAAGAAAGAATTTGATTTTAAAATTAATAAAGATTACTATAATGATATAAGTACAGATAAATAAATAAATTACAATTACATAAGTTAAAATCACAATTACAGAGAAAATTTTATTTGGTTACAGAAAAATTTGATGGTCAGAATTTAATTTTAATATGAGGGTTCCTTCGGCCAATAGAGACCTCGGAATATTGAACTAACCACCCAATGGGGTAGCAGCTTATCGTGACATGTTGTGAATGTGATTGATGTGAGGTTCTCTTTTCCCGCGGTGCGAGAGGGAGTAACCTGGTTGGCTGTTGCTTTAATGTGATTGGCTTCGGACCCGGAGTGGGTACCGTCGCCGTGTCCGTGTGCGAGGGCTGCCATCGTCCGTACGGCTTTTGGAGTGCATTTGGAAAATCAATGCTTTTTCCATGGCCAACTATATGTAGCCTGTTCTCACGTGTCTATGCCGAAATCTTCACATATTTGCTCCTGACAGAATAACATATAAAATGGTATACAGTAGCATCTTATAATAATATTCTCTTTAGCTCTTTTAAGAAGAATTATTAATTAAACGTAGATACTTTTACTTTTTAAAATATTAATATTTTAAGTTATTGAATTTCTGTTGTTATTTATTAGAATAAAGTATGTTTTCAGTTTTTTAAACTAAGCTTAATTTTAGAATTTTTAAATTTTAATGCTTCCTGACAAGCAGTAGAAAAAATTATCATATTTTATTTACTTTCTAATAATAATGATTACGACTTCGACATTTATTTAATGATATCAACGCGTGCGAAGCCGCGGGTAAAAGCTAGTTATATTATAAGAGGTTTTGCACTTCCCATAAATGTATTTTGTAAGTTCATGTAGATGGGAAGTAATCTTCTCAAGGCCCAAGAAAGGGTTAAAATAAAATGCAATATAAACTGGTTTCAAAAAGGGAAGGTAAACAGTCAGTTTTTACCAGTAAAAGAATGAAAATGAAGATAAAAAAACGTGGTTAATATGAATAATCATTAAAAGAACTTAATGAAAAACTATCAGAGGAAGCTGTTTAAGTCCTGCATTTGTAATTTATGAGAATTTTGGTTATGCTTGATGATAAGCTAACGTGTTAGTACTAAGATATCTTTAGAGATATTAAGAAGATACCGTTTACCTTATTTTCTGCTATGTTAGGAAATTGAACGGATTTGTGATTGATGAAAAAACGTCCCAGTCTGATGCCTTGAGACGTGTTTCAAAAACCTGAATCAATTTGAAACCAGAACTTCAGTAGCAAAATGTGTTTCAAGCTTCCCAACACAAGTTGAATTCTAACTGTTTTGGTTTGAAGGGAAAGGAACACTACGGTGCATCAGTTCATTGCATATTATTGTTACAAAACAATAACTGCGACTATGATCCTCAGGTGTCTTCACAAGTAAGAACTGTAAGCAAGAGGACATCAGGAATGTTGCTTTTAATCGACTTCAAAGAAATAAAAGAGTACATTGCCTGTGGACCGGACATCAACGAGTTTCTGTACTCTTCACACGCGAGTTCCGATTTACTTTGTTTCAAGTCATGTGCAGTCTTTGATACGTCATTAGAGATGAAACTAAAATGTTGTAATGCACAGTTATTAGAGGAGCTGAAATGGACTGGAAGTACACTTATTTGTTTGTGCTCCACCGGAAAACTCTGCATATAGTAAAATATTGGGAAGAGATACTTGTTTCCTATATCACATTGAAAGGAGCCCAAAATCCTTCTACCATGTCACCCAGCTAAAGGTGTGGAAGGAATTAAAGGATCATTCGACATGATCAATTCCAATTATTTTATTTGTCACTATAATCGACTGAAACACAAATAACACTTTAAATAGGATAATTCAGTCAAGCAACAAAAAGAAGAGACGTGATTCGCGTTTGGGGAGAATATGTTGAATAATGCGGATTTTCTCCTGAAAGTTACTTTACTCAGAGCTTACGTATTTAATGTCCGTCTAACTATTTTTTCACTTTAAACATCCACGTAATATGAAGTTGAAAATACCTGAACTTCGGCAGTCTTCTGGTCAATCCAACTTATCTTTAACCCTTCCTGAGTATAATCTTTTTACAAAGACTACCAAATCTGGTAATCTTCACCTTATAAATATCTTGTCATCTCTTGTTAGCTAAACTTCTGACTTTCTTACTTTCCATTAATCATTGTCTTCCTTCCAATTCACTAACAATTCACTATTCTCTTCATTTCTAATCCATTCACAATTCACTAACTCGTTAACTCGCGAACTAGGCATATACATAATAAACTTAATTTACATATCACGTTTCTTTCTTTAGGAGAAGATTGGTTAAAATTTGCTGGCCCAAAAGAATACTCAAAAGGACTTGTTAATTGAAAGTCGCGTATAGATCCGTCACAACATCATATGCTAAGGAATTTATCGTAATCGATGTCCTTGCCCAACCATACCGCACTAGTCTTATTATTGAATATCTTTTGGTTAGAGCGATTGAAATGGGCCACTCGGTCTCTCGACCTTAAGCTGATGGAGTATCTGGGAACACCTTGGCAGAAAGGTGGTTCCCTTAAGTTGTGTTAAATGAGGTGTGGAGAGTGAGAGTGTAAGTTATATTAACGTCGCAATATAAGGCAACTCGAGGGCTATTGGAGACGGACCTCATAATTTTGAACCTCGGTCAAATGACAAGAACACCTGAGCTGTGGCACTCTTTTCTCCAAACTTCCACATCACGCCTAATGGGAGGACTTTCAGCCACGGCAGATTTAACATGTATTAGCCCTTATATACTGTGGGTCTTCAGTGGTAACAGAATTCGAACTAACAACTCGAAGGTCACAATAATTCGCGTGTGATCATGACCTCTCGCCTACCGCTGCCACAATATTTCGGGGAATGTCAAATTTCAATTTACCGCAGCAATTATAACAACGGGTATGATTATGTAAATTTAATTATAGTGTGCTTAATGAATGCATGTTATGCGTGGATGTGTAATTATCATAATAATTCAGCTATAATTTACACGATATTGATAGAAACAAACCACATACACATACATTTAATATACTGCCTAGAGAAATATGAAACACATATTTGTGAAAAAATATGAACTTTTTGTAAATAATTACTCGCATATATGATTATCGAAGGTCCACTCAAAATGAAAACGTGACTATTTTTTAGAGAAAAAATATTTTTAACAAAAATTTGAAAAAATAATTTAATTGTTCTGAAGGTGCCATTAAAACAACATTTTATTTTGGACAGGTTTATAAACTATAGGATTAATTGCTTTTTGATGAGTCACACAAGCACTGCCGATATATTTATTGAAACAAACAGAAATTACTTTGAAAACTTAATTCCAGACCTTAAAGCGAAATTTATTGCTGTGCCGAATAATCAAGAAAAATAGCAACATCAACGCTTTCCAATTAAATGCAGAGGCATCGAAATATAGTTTTCCCCCTTCATTACACCCTAAGTGTTAAAAGTCCTCACAAGATGCAGTTAAGAAGTTTGAATAATGAAATATCAGCTGATAGGTGTCACCCTCATTATTTGTCTATTAATCTTATTCAAAATTACTATCCAAACAGCCACATAGTTTTCTAAGGTCATGACATCTGCGAAAGGTTAATTAAAAATCTATTGAGATTTCTGAAGATAATATAGATAATTCCAAGAAATACATGGTTAGGGAAGGCTAGGAAGAAATGGAACTATGAAATATGAAGGGGAAAAAAGTTCCCCGTAAAGTAGTAATATTATGCTGAGGTATTTTTGCACGAAGTTGTTGAGTAATCACTGCAATAATTTTATCTTGATATAAAAATTTTAAAAAAAATGGGAAATGACCGAAAATTTTCTCAAATCGGAAAGTATTCAGTCCAGAGTTGTTTTAAGCATTTTAAGTATATAATGAGGTGAGGGGCGGAATTATCTAGGCTGCATCCTTGACGAATTTCGTGAAAAAAAGCAAACGAATCGCACTAAAGCAGCTTTTGACGTCCGAAACGGTTTTTTGATCTGAAAACTACTGACATTCGAAATTCACGCACACTTCATCGGTTGAAAGGCTTTTCTGTGCTCCGGAGTGCATGACCAGCAGGTGGTGATTTTCCTCCTCCCGCTCTGGATACTAACTCATCCTCTTTATTGAGAGCGCTCCAGAAAGTAATATAATAACAACAACAACAACAACAAAAAAACAGGGCAAGGTCACATCGCCATGTGCCGTCGCGAAGCGAAGCGTAAACGGCGAATATGTTCTGAAACGCATCTGCAGTTTTCATCCCTGCTAGAATTAATCTTGTGGTTGAAGGTCAGGTAACGGAGAACGATCTGTTCATTTGTACATTTTTTTTTTTTAAGTGGAGGAGGGAGAAGACGGGACGTTTCACTTTTTGCTTCTCTCTCTTTAAGTGTTCTCTCAAAGGCAGAGAAATGAGACTCCTCTTCAGACGGCCTTGGATGAAATAGCCATTGTCTCCTCTTACATCGTGCAAGTTCTGATATAGATTGCAGTTCATATATTTATGAACATCATTAATTCAGGGATATTCAACCTTTTTTCTCGCCTGGCTTCAAAATGAGGATTTAGGGGAAAACATAAAAAAACCAAGGCAAAATCGGACACTTAAATGTGTATGTGTGTGCAATATCACACACACACACACACACACACACACACACACACACACACACACACACACACACCACACACACACACACACACACACACACACACACACACACACACACACACAGAGAGAGAGAGAGAGAGAGAGAGGGAGAGAGAGAGAGAACTACGAAAAGCAGTTACAAAATTCACAGAAGAAAATGTTGATAATCATTACGTTTAAGTTGGCATTTTATTGCAATAATTTTTTTTATTAAAACTTTGAAGAAATTACAAAAATCAATTATTAAAAATTATCTAGCAATTGCAAATCCTTCTTAAGTTTCTCTTTTCACACAACGAGAAACAAAAGTTTCAATATAAATATAAAACTGTCTGGTATTATGCATTATACAGTTGATAGATTAAAGAAAGATGTCACAAAGAAGTTCAAATTGTATTGATAGACCCATTGTTTTCAACAGACTTTATTATTAAATATGTTTATTTAAAATATTTTTCTTGCAGTGTTTCTTAAAAATTCATATATTCTGCTCTAAAAATATCTATGTCGTATTATAGTAACTAAAATTAGGGTATAATTACATTTTTAATCCATATTCTCCACATCAGATGTATATACACACTGGTGGTAAAATCTCAAAACCAAGAAAAAAAATGTAGATTTATAAAATTTAACAATACATTTGTCAAGGTAACATGATCAAAGTTTCAAGATCAGCTGTTAATGAAAGCGCTATAATAACCTTTAAAAGTGAAATGATGGTACATTGATAGTCGGTGTGCATGCGTTTTACTGAACGGGTTATGGATGTCAGTTTGTGGGATAAAGCTCCCTGTCTTTTGCAGTTGGCCCGTTATAACAGGGACGGTTAATTCTCATTGTGGATGACGGTGGAATTGTCCAATGAAGTCCATTCGTGTTCGATTGAGGAACTTGAGGAAAGATCTGGTGATCCAGCGGGCCAGGATAACATGCCGACACTGTGCAGAGCATGTTGGGTTATAACATTTGTATGAGGGCAAAAGTTATACTGTAGGAAAAAAACTTCTTGAATGCTGTTCATAAATGGCAGCACAATAGTTTGAATCACCAGATTGACGAAACAAGTTTGCAACCAAAGGGCATGAAATAACCATGGGAGTGCTCCTTCTGTCATAAGAAATTGCTTCCCAGATCGTAACTCTAAATGTAGGTTCAGTATATCTAGGCAGCTGGCCGGTTGTTTGCAGGCGCTCACCTGGCTTCTTTCTAACCAATATACGACCATCACTGGCGCCAAGGTAGATCTGATTTTCATCAGAAAACATAACAAATCTTCACCCCATCCTCCAATGAACCTTAGCGTGACACCACTGACTTTGCAAATCGCAGTGGTATTGGAGTCGATGGAATGCATGCAACAAGGTGTTTGGCTCGAAGTTGGAGTAACCTTATAAATCGTGCCCTAATTGTGTATAATGGTGCTAATATGTGTCACTGTGCAACCAACTGCAGCTCGAATTTCTGCTGCAAATGCAGTACGATGCGCTACAGTCATTCAGCGAACACGGCGGTCTTTCCTCTAAGTATGAGCCACATGGCCATTGGAAACTTCGTCTTTTTGAGAAGCAGTATCTTCCCTTGAATACTGCTGCCAACAATCAGCTCTGTGGATAGATTCCAATCAAGTTTTTCTGTAATATCGTGGATAGAAAATGCACTTTTTTCTACACTATTGCACGACCTCATTCAAATTCAGGGTGCTGTTGAAAATGGCTTTCTCATCTTCTCAAAGGCATTCTTCACATCAACTCACCACGCCAAATCACAACGGTAAAATAACGTTCCTGAACTTTACAGCACGCATTTAAAGCAAGCCTTATTTGTGAGTTCAAAGTGTTTTTTTTTCACCACACTTATGCTCCTAGTGCGAAACTTGAAACAACATCATTTTTCAGATGCATGAACACTAATCAAATTTCATTTTTGTGGCAAAACTAATTGTTGGTGTTGAGAATAGGTAGGGAGAGAGTAGTAAAGCAATTATTGCTGGCGAGATTAGTTTGATCAGATCAATTGCTTGTGCGTGAAATATTTAGATAACTATTTACCCCCACCCCCCACTTCTCAATGTTATGTTAAAATGATGAAATTCGAACGCTCCTAGAAAATGATTTAAAAATGAAGTATAGAAGTTTTTTTTTTCATAGCAATAGTTCATATTTAGTAGATGAGTAAAAATTTACATAAATAGCAAAATGTGGGATGTCTGAATGCAGAAATATATGGAAAAAACTCGAAAGTTGATTTTTCTTTTATCAATGACTTTGTTACAGAATGATAATGCGTTTAAAAATAGTAGGAAGCTATTGAAACTGATTTTGCAATTACATCACAGTTCAATGATATAAGACTGCAATCTTTTAAAATTAATAAAATAACACTAGAGAATGAATGTACTGTTTTAGTGAAACAAAATGGGTGATCACAAATAATACGAAATTCTCAAAATAAATGTCAATTACCTATTCTCTGACACACCACACAGATTATTGGTGAAGAAGGTCGCACTTTTCGTCAGTGATCAAGGACAATGTTTATAGCATTCAATCCCTTAAAATATTTATTTTTGTGATCTTTCTACTTAAGACTACCGCACATCTACATGAAAAACAAAAAAAAAGTATTTTTAAACTGTTACGTAATGAAGGAGAACGATCTAAATGCAGGGTCAGAAGATGATTCATTTTTCTGAAAATGCGGAGAATTCTTTCGACCGGAATTTCGACTAGAGCTGTTCGAGCTATTGAAGAACCTCAGGCTACACTGGAATTCTCGAAAAAAAGAGACACAAATACGGAAAGTTAACTTCCGGATGAAGAGAAAGAAAACAGTTGTTGATAAAAAATTTTTTTATCGCCACAAGGTTTAAAATAGGCTGACATAAAATGAATAACGTATATTTGTGGAGACAAAAAATAAACCAGGTTCGCATCAGTTAAGAATGCGTTATTATTTTTTAAAAATATATTTACTTGTTTTTGAAGAAATATTTTTCTTTTTAGTATGAAAAAAATTGACATAACTTCGCATGAGTTTTTTAAGTACTCTCAAAGTCTTAGTTTTTATTTTAATTTCAACTAAAGAGAAAAGGACATGCATACAATGAAAAGTATATCTATTAAATTCTACGACTGGAGGTAGTCCAACGAAACGAGTAAAGTGAAACCCACGATTAAAAGTTTTCTAAATTGTCACCCCTGAGAGCTATATACTTTTTTTCACGATCGTATGAGTTCTTGAAGCATGCATTATAATCATGTGAAAGTATGCTCCGAAATTCAGTGGTCATGTTTTTCTGCATATCCTGAATCAGAGTATCTTCTCAGAGAGGAATTGAGTTTTCGGAAGAGAAAAAAACCCCCAAAAGGGAACAAGTCAGGAGAGTAGGGAGGATGGCTCATCTCTACTATCACACGTTCAGTTAAAAAGCACTTCACACTAATAACAAAGCGTGACCTCTTGTTGTCATGAGATGTGGAAACCGCCTCTCCCCATCTTTTGAAATTACCATCTCGCATTATGGATTCGTATCTTCAATAGATTCACAATTACTTCGCAGTACTCTTGGTCGATAGTTTGTGTGAACCAGAGGGATTCAACCTTTTTTCTTCGAGCTGCATACATATGGAAGCTGTTTCACAAAGGCAGCAATATTTGGATTATGGGGGGGGGGCGAGTTACAAGAACAAGAATAGTCGGATACCTTAAAGTTTATCATACGATAGCCACTCTTTTGAATTTCGAGTTCTTACTTTGGTTCTGGAAGTGCATCGGGCCTTTTTCTACCTTTCCCAGCTGGATTCTTTTCTGCCTGTTCTTTGGTCAACAGCTGGATTTCAGCTTCTACCTTACCCTGTAATTAAAGAAATGGTTGTTTTAAAAAAAAATTTCAGCAATTAAAAAGCCGATTTCTTAAAGACTAAAGTAAAACGAAATGACTAAATTTTATACAAGTTAGTGTGCTCCAAATTAGATACTCATAATTAAGTCTTTCCAAACTTGTATACCTGATCATTTCGATCTTTTTGGGTTAGTTACTGAATGCTTTATGATTAAAAAATAACACGAAAAATAGAAATATTCATTTAGAAATTAAAGCTAATGTTAAAGAAATGAGGCTAATAATTTAAAGGTATTTTCCAATTACTATAACATTGAGCTGATAAACTATAATTTAAAATATGAAATTTTGTCACATGGAAATTCGAAAAGTTAATGACCATAGTTACGTAATCGAAAACAGAGATATTAATGTAAATTTAAAACCAAAAGTATCATTTTTACTTATATTTATAGGGAGTTTTTATTTTTTTGATGTGTGTGTGTGTGTGTGTGTGTGTGTGTGAGCAAGATAATTTTCTTAAAGACCCAATTCACTGCGTTTATGAGGTGTTGAAATAAAAGAACCCCCAAAATAGGAGATTATTATGCTATGACATTTTAGTGCGCTTTCCAACTTCCAGGCATTAATTAATATTTTCAGACACTTCCAAGCTATAAAAAAATATTTACACACATTAGAATATATGAATATAATTCAATGGTTGCTGATTTAATCTCACCGTGAGTATTAGCTGTCCCTTACTAATGCGCTGGCAAATCGGCCACCAACCTCTCACTCTGAGATTCTTGAAGATGGATATCTGAGGCACGCTTCCGTCCTTCTTGAGCATGTTTAAGGTGCACTGCCTGGCGCTGTGAGCTCCTCGAGGGAAGTGGTTCAGATCCAAACTTATACTTCCTAAAAATAGATTGGTGTAGTAAATGTAACATTTAAATTATTACACAGTCCTGTCACAGTAATGTGACCACCGTATTCTTTCGACGCCGACGTTAAATAACCAATCACAGATGGCAGCACAGTGTAGTTAAGCGTATATTAAGGGTGTGTGAGGGCTTCGGAAAACGTTGCAATCGTTGATGTAATGCAGAAGGCGAGCGATTTATCTGAAGTCCAACAGGGCATTATCATTGGCTTCCGGGCAAAGGTAGAAGCATTTCCGAAACGTCTAAGTCTGTAAACTGTTCGCATGCTGCCGTGAAAAAGTATATCGTGCATGGTAAAATGGGACTAGCCAAAACCAATGACGAGGCAAATGTGGTGGACCACGGGCCATACATGACGGAGGTGAACGACGGTTGAGGAGATGCTTTCGGGTGAATAGATGTGCCACCGTTGAGCAACTGAACGCCCAAATGAATCAAGGGACTGCCAACAGTGTCTCTCAAACTACTCTTTAATGATTTTTGCTGCGCCTGGGCCTTCGAAGCAGACGTCTGGTTCATGCACCTGTGCTGAATGCTGTTCATCGACTACGAAGGTTGGAATTTTCACGCCAGTACCGCAACTGGACGTCCACTGAGGGGCGACAGGCAGAATTTTCCATAAAATCATGTTTTATGCTCCATCGGACAGATGGTCGTTGGCGTGAAACCTCTGTGCAACTATTGCAAGGACGTGGGAGCATTATGGTCTGGGAAATATTTTCCTGGCATTTTTTGGGTCCACACATCATTGTGGAACGCACGATGGATCAATACAAGAACGCATCTGTCCTTGCGAACCATGTCCAAACCTATATGCACGTTGTTTTTCCTCAGGATGATGGCTACCAGCAACACAATGCGAAGTGCCATACAGAGGTTAGAAGAGCACCAGTATGAGTTGACCGTTCTCCCCTTTGCCAGCAAAGTTACCTGACTTAAACCCAACTGAGAATCTGTGGCGCCATTTCGATCGAGTTGTTCGCGCCATGGATTCTCACCTGCGTAATATAGCGCACCTGGCTACGACACTGGAGTCGGCATGGGTCAACATTCCAGTAAAAAACCTTCAGGAACCTAATTGACTCTCTTCCTGCACGTCTCTCAGCATTCCGCTAAGCGAAAGGTGATTATTCTGTTTTTTGACAGATGATCACATTAGTGTGACTGGAGTGTGTATTACTTTTCGTTTCGTGGTGCAGTCTACCTTTAGTTCCGATCAACCTCTTTAGAACATATCTGGTCAAGCAACGGGGCATATCAATGATAAGGAAAACAAACATTCAAATAAATCATAATAGATATGCAATATCAGTTTAAGTTATTAATAAAATTGATTGAATTCTTCGGATCTGCTCTTTCTTCAGTAGAGTTTCTCATACTCTACTAACTTAGATTAAACTGTACTGGATTACTATTCTGATTCCTGAAAAAAATGTAATCACGATTCATTCTTCCTCATTTATAAAATATGTAAACTGTTTTGTAAATCATGTATCTTTTTTCTAAAATCCAGAAAAGTTTTACGTTCCAAATGGCGTGTGAAGTAGGAGATGCCTGTATGATGGCATTGAAAGTAGTTCCGTCTGTCGGATGATTTCACCGAGACAGGAAGGACGTCAAATCCACTATATGGGAAAAATAAAGTGTTCAGACACGAGGTTCAATTCTGCTTTTCTGATGAAAGTCGCGGTGAGAGTCTGAAGACTTCGAAGAATTAGAGCTAATCCAATCACTATCATCGAATGCCATGTTCCATGTCAACATAGCATAATGGGTAAAGACGCCATCAGACACGACAATAAGTCTTTTATATACATTAGAGGAAGAAAGTAGAAAATCAATAGAATGAAAATAAAAAATACATTCATTAAGTAAAAATGGTTAGAAGACAGAAGCATAAATCTTAAAATTTGTTATTGATTGAGGATTATTAGTAGATCCATATTTTCCATTTCAGTCGCGAAATTATTTTAAGGAGCTCTTATTCTTTTTGAATTTCTACTATCAGCTCACTCTCCTTATATATTTGTCTTGTTCAAATTTTCAATCGTTAATACTTTCTGTTCATACACACACACACACACACACACACACACACACACACACACCACACCACACACACACACACACACACACACGCGCACACACACACACACACAATCAAGTTCAAATAAACTTTTTTAAACTTGTAGTGGATGGCACTTGATGTTTGTAGTGACTGGCTACTGTTGGTGGTAGATTATGGGATGCTTAGCGCAACTCCCACGCCTACGGAGGAGGGTTACTGTTTTTTGTGAGGAGGCGAAGATGATTGAGACCCTCGAGGGAGACGGTCAGGGCAAGAGAGAGAGTCTCTTGTTTTAGGAGCACGAAGCGCTAGACTGAATTTAGTGTGAAGGAAAGTGAGTACCTTTGGTTTTTAGACCGACGCACAGTGCGTCTGCATAGTGTCTGCTGTTCCAAGAACGGACAGTTTCGTGGGTGAGTTGTTAACACGACGGACTTTGTTAAATTTGATTGTATTCAGAAGTAGTTTGAAAGTAATAGAAAAGACATTTCAATGTTGATACAGTTTTTCAAATATTAATTCATTAATTACCGGTTTTTGACGTCAACTTAGATTCGTTTCCATTATTATAATAATATAAATGTTAAAACAATGACAAATGCTAGCGTTGAAAACCGGTTTTTCAGCCAAACTAGCCAAACCAGGTGTGCATTGTTACAACAATTCAGACAAATCATGGTCTTTTTTAATTCCTACTATTTTATAGTTCCCTCTCTCCCTATATAAATGTATATCTTTATATATAAAAATTATGTGTCACAGTGTTTGTCCACGAGGGACTCCGAAACTACTCAACCGATCATAATATAATTTTGCATGCTGTGTGTCATTTCGTCCAACTTAAACTATAGGACAGTTTTTATTACAATTAATGACGCCATAATATTTTTACTGCCGGAAATGTGAAGAATCCGGAAAATGGGAAAATTCTCAAAATGTCGCAATGCTCATGCATCTGTGGAAGCAGATATTGTAAGCCAAAATGCACGAAAAGTAAGTGCGCCGCATATTTCGGGGTGTGAAATCTGATTTTCGAATCAGTTTCCAAAAATAACCGTAACCTTGCCGGATAATGTCGATAGACCGTATTTTAAACACACCATTGGCAGGTTCTTAATTTAAAACCTTGGATCGTGAAAACTTGGTCCCTGGTTTATTTCAAAACGGATAATCCGAATCTGATAACCAATCTGAGAAATAACTGTAACTTTGCCGGAAAATTTAAGACGACCGTCTATTACGAAAACTGTGGCAGGAGCTTACCCTTAAAGTCTTGGGAAAAGTGTGTTTCAGGTCTAATTCGGGATGTTGAAAGAGACTCTGAAATCGAGTTTTAGAAATTCCTGTAACTTTGACAGATAATGCCGGACGACCTAGTGCCCCCTCCAGGGACTAAACTTGCAGTCTCAAGGGCACCCAAAGTAATCTCCAGTTGTATTATAGGGACCGGAAACGATAATCTGAAATCAAATTTCGGAAACTTCTCTAACCTTGTCGGATATTGTCCGAATTAGGTGATAAGGCATATCATTCCAGTCCCACGTTCGGATTTTCATTCTATCTAGCGACTGAACTTGCACGCGCTGGAGCATCAAAAGTCAGTTCCGTTTGCGTTCCGGGATGTGGAATGAGAATCTGAAATCGAAATTTAGGAGTTCCGATAACTTTGCCGGTAATGCCAGTCGACCGTATTTTAGACACTCCACGGCAAGGGTGTGGCAGGGGCTTTTAAAAGCCTTGGAACGCGAAAACTTGGTTCCTGGCATTATTTCAAAAAGGATAATACGAATCTGATATTCAATCTGAGAAATTACTGTAACTTTGCAGGATATTTCAGGGCGACCGTGTATTACGCAAACCGGGGCAGGAGCTTCCCCTTAAAGTCTTGGTGCAGGAAAAGTGCGTTCCTGGTGTAATTTGAGATGGAGAACGAGAGTCTGAAATCGAATTTTAGAAATTCCTGTAGCTTTGCCAGATAATGCCGGAGGACTGAAATATTCGTGGACATCAACACCAGCCTAACTTGCCGACATAGAGTCTCAAAAAGTGGGTCTTGGACGTATTTTGGGACTGCCGATCCGAATATTCTCAATCAATTCGTCGAAATCTAATAACGACGTCGAATAATGCCAGAGACGAACGTATTTTATGCGAACCGTGGCAGGGGCTTGCTTTAAAATTCTGGAGGTGTAAGAAAAGTTTTTCTGGTTGGGGAACAAGAATCTGAAATCGTATTTTAGGAACTCCCGTAACTTTTCCGGGTAATGTCCCCCTTCAGGGACTGAATTTACAGGAGTAGAGGCGTCGAAAGTGGGCCCCGAGTGCTTTACGGGGTGGGGGAACGAGAATCAGGATTCGGATTTTAAAAGCTTCCGTAACCTTTCTGGGTATAACTGGAATGAGATCAAATAGCTTTGCGTTCGAGTCACACCTTCGGATTTTCGTTCCCTATAGCAACTAAACTTGCAGGCGCAGCCTTGCGAAAATACGATGCAATAGGAAATTGCATTGGCAATTGCATCTTCGGGCATTGTTGTCACTTTGTTAGATGGTGGAAAAACTGCACATTCTTCATCAAGCTGCCATTGGACATTCATAAGATACAAGATGCAATGTGTATTATTGAAAAAAAGAGCCTATTGCAAATGAATTTAATCATGATCAGGGATAAGTGTACTATGACCCATAAACGTTCACTCAAAGCATTACATAGAACTTAGCTAGATTTAAACTGCAACGAGAAAATATTCGGTTTTGTGATTTCTGACAGACATTAACAGTCACATTCCTCGCTCTACTTTTGACCACGAGATTAACGCATGTTTAAAACAATTGTTTTTATGGCGAAACGTGGAAACACTTCGTTTGACCATAAACATTTGAGGACATTTGCAAGCTGGTCAATCGGTCAATCAGACATTTGCAAGATGGACTATTCCACTGATACCGTCAGAATCTTCAATACCATTCAAAAGACTTCAATTGCTGATTCGTTTGGCTTTCGCGATGGCCATAAATGAATCTGAAACCCAAACAATATTCATTTGATGCTTGGACATAAAAAATCCATGCTTCTCGAATGGGCAACTAGATGTTAAATGCTCACGTGTGTGGAAACCGTTGAATCTATTTGAGTTAGCAAAAAATGGGTTATCGAAAAATATTGTGCACCGATTAGCGATTAGTTATATAAAATTACTAGCTGTTACCCGCCCGCTT
>BMAO01039027.1:0-30604 GCA_019973975.1 Trichonephila clavata | reverse complement strand
CTTTCGGGAGCATATATTTCTCTTTTGAATTTCTTGCAGTTTTTTATATTTTATTAACAATTCAACAAAAGCATTTGAGGAAATATATTTTATTTTGCCGAATTTTATGTGTACATTGAAATTTTAGGGATCTGAAGAATATACTTCCCGAGAAACCATTCACCGACAAAAATAAAATTCAATTTAATGGGGATTATTTGTCATTAAAAGATGAAAAGCATGTCGCAATGCACAAGGAGACATCACATTCTGCAAACATGTAGCGGATCCTCTTTTCTTGTCCCTTTCTGCTACATTTTCTACATCGTCTATAGTTGGAAACCATCTTTGGCATATGATTTACTACACTGGCTAAGCGCACGTCATCCAGAATTACACACTTTGCTTGGAAGCTAGTAGGACGTCCTTTCCTTTTTCTTGAAGAATATTCGTCTATTAGCTGATGAACTAATGCTATAATGAATGTTAGCTGGTCTAAACTTCTGTATTTTGTTCACTTGCCATAGTATGAAACTATTTATGATGAAAATGTCAATAAGAAAATATAGGATTAGAATGAGAATTAGTCTTTCCTTCGTTATAACAGCAAAGTCAATATATTATAATGGGTTTTGCGTTTCCCACAGGTATAGTTTGTAAGATCATGTAGATGGGAAGTAATATTCCCAAGACCGCGAAAGGGCACTTTTGGGTTGAAAAGGAACTACTGTATTGAATACTCTTATACAACAGATTACTTAAAAGTTAATTATATCAATAACAAACAATGTGTTTTGATTTTTATAAAGAGTAACACGAACTGTCTAACATTTGATTATGTGTATACCACACTTTTGAACATTATATACAATAATATATTGTTTGAATTATTTTCAGGGACAACGTTACGACTGGAGTTATAAAGAACAGGCCATTATCCTAGGATCCTTTTATTATGGATATTTATTAACTCTTTTACCCGGTGGATATTTAGCTCAAGCATTCAGTGCGAAATGGGTATTTGGATTAGGGATATTTTTTTCTGGATTGTTAAGCTTGTTAACTCCCACAGTTGCTGCTATGGGAGCGATTCCTCTGGTCATACTACGAATAGCACAAGGTTTATTTCAGGTATAAATATTTCATATAAAATTTGAAAAATTGTCAGTATTCACAAATTTGTAAGAAATATGTACCGTAAAATACGGCGTATAATGCGCACCTGTACCTTCAAGCTGCATTTTTCAATATTTAGGTATATTCACCGTGTAACGCGTACCCTCTTTTTTCAATTCCTACTATTATAGTTTGTAGCGGTATCATCTACTTAAGCCAGTAACAACCTCCGCACCAAGGTGATCATTTTGGTGTAGTGGATAAGTTACTCGGCTTCGGATCCAAAGGTACCTGGTTCTATCCTACCGGATAAGCGCGCCACTTCAAAAGTTCACACTCTCCCTATTTATATTTATACAACTTGATCAAATTTTCAATCGTTTATAAATTACATTTTATTAATCCACTAAAGTTCAAATACATTTTTAAAACTTGTAGTGGATGACATACAGTTTTTTCACAAATATTAATTCATTAATTAAATTTAATAAATTTTAGTTTTAGAGGGAGGAAAAATTTGTCACTTAATATTGTGACTGTGATATGTATATACATATTTATATGAATTGTAATTCAATAAAAAGTAACTAAAAAATAAAATTTTTCTTTGTTGACCTAAGTAGAAATTGACTTGAAATTTGAAATTGAATTGAAATTTTTTTAAATATTACTTGTTACGGAGAAACCTGGTATATATGTGTGCAATGCTCTTCTGTTTTTAAGTCATTTTTTGGAGGTATTATCCCAGGCTCTTTTGAAAAAATGATATACTTCTAGAACTAAAACTCTCTAAATTCATTAGGTGTGTTACTTCTTAAAAATTCACAGTATTCTGATTTAATTTTTTTAATATACTTATCTCGTTTTTTTTTATTTTTGAAGATATCACTTTTATATCCAGGGTATGACGCACACCCACAAATTCTGATCTTATTTTTGGTGTTAAAAGTGCGTGTTATACCACGGATTTTATGGTATATATATGTGTTATGTTTTATTGAAATTAAGACATTTGGTGGAAAAATATATTTGTTGTTGTTGTTGTTGTAATAGTTGAAAGGATTGGTGAGGAAACATGTTACTATTTTAAAATCTACATTTTATTTAACACACAAAACAAACAGCGATGAAAGACAACATAAAAAAGACACGCGGACACTATAGAGAAAAAGAAACATTCTTTATTTCACTCTGGATATCTCAGTTTTTATAAGTTTCGTCAACTAGAAGCTTTTTGAATCACATGATTTCGGGTAAAGGCTTAGTGATTGGTCAGAATATGTGGATGATTCAAGATTATATCACCTTGTTTTAATAACGCTAACTTGGCAGTTTTTTAGGAGATAAAGTTGTGGAGCTATTTATCGTTAGGCGGGTAAACTAAAAATTAACTACCATCTGAAGTCTTGTTGCACTTAAGAACATTGGGAAACAAAATCCTTCGAGAGGAAATTTAAGTGAATTATTACATATATATATAATATAGATGGATAGATAAATTAATGTATATATTGTCAATTTACATATATGAATTTTAAAGAAAATGCTTCTAAAAAGCGTTATCTTCCATTATTTTTAAACTTAAAAACAAAAGTAATAGTTTGTTACTTAGAAAACAGATGTGTGATTAAAATAAAAATAAAATTTTACCATTAAGAGAATAAATATATTTCTCAAAACTAATTTTCTAAGAAACAATGGGAAAATATATTCTGAAATTACTTTTTATTTAAAAGGAATTACTTTGAAATCTTCGTAAATGAATCCTATACCAAAATGTGTGCGCAGTGTCAAATAATTAAATAAATTTACTCACACCACACTTTACGTTTTATATCAAATATGGAAATTATTAGAGAACTTCATTAGAGATTGAAGATAAAAATGTTTTCAAAATGCTAAGATATCTCTCTTATTTACTACACTTCTGTTTGATTACAAAAGTATTCTATTTACTGACTCGAAAATATATAGAATTGAGTCATTTTTAAGTATTTATAGATTTGATTTCAGTTCGAGGTTTAAATGTGTCTGCATTTTATTTCTATTAATAGAAAATATCACCCTGCTATTTGTATATATTTTTTTTAAATCATCCTCATTTTTTCCGCTATACCGATACAATATTCTATAAACATACGTTCGTATTAGAATCGGTAATCAAATTTTCTTGAAATCATTGCTAATAGCCTAAAGTCCAAGGTAGAAAAGAAATGCTATAAGCAAGAATATCATAAATAAAGATTATCAGTCGTTTTTAGAAGTGGAGAAGTGTATTTCAAAAGATGTAGTTCACTGACAGAAGTTGTACTTTAGAACAATTGACAAGCTCAAGTTATAAAAACGAGACATAGAAAAAAATATCTATGGTATAAATCACATCTAATAAAAGTTTCTTTTATTATGGAGAGTATTCTCTCTTTTTTTTTGAATGAATTTGTTTTTACATTAAAACAAATTCATTTAGAAATAGAGACTTCAACTATTTTTGAAAATAAATATTAAAAATTAATAATTTTTAATACATATCGAAATAAAAATGCAGTGCTTGCTATTGATCGACAGGTAACTTATAAATGCATATGTTCAGTTAAATAGATTCAAAACGCAATTTATGTGCTGGTCTCAAAAACTAAATTTTTAAGAAATATTTTAATCAATCAATAAATGTTTGTTACAATTCTGTTTTTTCCCCTTGAAATAAATAAAATTTTGTAAAAAATCCCAAATTTCTCTATCTCATCTTTATTTTGATATATATATATATATATATAATATATATATATAGTAGAAGTCCGATAATCCGGCATGTTCGGGACCGGCTCGGTGCCGGACTACCGAAAATTCCGATCTATTGGCGGTAATTATAAGAACAATTAGGTTAATAATTAAACTACAAATACAGTATGCAAATACATACAACAAAGTTTATTTTACATTTCATATAATGTATGTACACGTACTGTAAAACATATTTCACTTAGATTTAAAAAAGTCACGAATGTCTTTTTGTTTTCTTGACTTTTGGCGTTTAGCATAAAATATATTTTTTATGATATGGAAATCAATAATTTCTGAAGTACTGTAGCAAGTACTAGCCTCAGAAAAAGAGATAAACTTATTTAGTGATTCTGCAGCTTCTGCCCAGCTGATTTTTTCCTTTTCTTCCGTTTCGGCATCTGGGTCACTTGTTTCAAGATTTTGAGTAAGCTGAGGGTTTACTACAATGTTGATAATGTCTTCATCGTTTAGTTCTTGTTTAACAGGCTCATTCTCGTCGATTAGAAGCAACTCCTCTACTTCATCTTCAGGCAGATTTTTCAAGGTATTGTCAGCACTTCTAACGACATCTAAAACTTTGGTCAGAGCGTCTTGATGGTTTTCTTCCTCATCAGTCTGTAGAGTTAGGTCAGATGCAGGGTTTGCAGCTGGCCAAAGTTTTCTCCAGCATTTTTGGAGTGTTGTATTTTTTTACCTGGTTCCAAGACAGTACAATAGCATAGACGGCATCTTTTACTGTAAAATTTTTGAAAATCAGTCACGTCACAGTCGGCATTTAACAGCCTTGAATAAAAGATCTTCTATAAAAGCATTTAAAATTTTGAATAACCCCTTGGTCCATGGGTTGAATCAAAGATGTTACGTTAGGTGGGAGCAGAGTAGCAACAATATTTCCAGAAACTAACTCATCTTTGTAATTGTCCAAAAGAAGGATGGCTTTAGTATCTTCTGGTAGACCAAGGCTTTTGAAGGATTCCTTGACCTCAGGCACAAAGTGGTGAAAATGCCAGTCTTTAAAGAGGGCGGCAGTCATCCACGCATTTGATTGAGCATCGCATTGGACAAGCAAGTGTGTAACATTCTTAAAAGCCCTGGGTTTTGCAGATTTACCTATCACAAAAGGGGTCACTCGGTGGTTTCCAGACGCATTAGTACATAGCAAAACGGTTAATCTGTCTTTGTTTTTTTTAAAACCCTTGACTGCTTTTTCTCCTCCCCTAGCTAGTGTAGATGTTGGTAAACATCGCCACAATAGCCCTGTTTCATCAGCATTGTAAATCTGTTCTGGTGTTAAATCATTATCAGCCACGATTTTCTCAAACTCGTCTTTGAATTTTTCTGCAGACTTTTGGTTTGCTGAAAGTGTTTCTCCAGTTACATCAAGTCTTCGAATTCCATGCCGAAACTTAAAGTTTCTGAGCCAACCATCAGAATAATTACATTCACTTTCAGCAACTCCTAAATCTTGGCCGAATTTCTTTGCCTTTTGAACAATCATTGACCCTGTTACCGGCTTTCCTTCAGAACGTACTGCACTAAACCATTTGAACAATACACTATCTACCTGTTCCAGTTTTGGTTTTTTTTATGTTTGTCTAGAAGCCAATTTTTCAGTTGTTACCGATTGAGAAGCAAACTTCATTAGTTCATCTTTTTGTTTTTTAATGTCATAAATAGTTGATGAGCCAATATTAAACTCATTCATTAAAACATTTCTATTCTCGCCTTTTTCTAGCCGTTTGATGATTTCTAGTTTCTGATTGAGAGTCAGTGTTACATGTTTCCGTTTCTCTCCTTTTGAACTCGAAGGCTTAGGTTTTGAAAACATGGTCACTGTACAGTTAGAACGAAAATCACTTTTTTTATAAACAGTTTCAAAAGTTACGTTTACTGCGATGTGAAAGGACACAAAACAACAACGCTGAAAAAAATGGCGAAGACGCTTCGTGATTGATTAACGGAGCTGCACTGCACCTGAATGTGTTGTGACAGCTGAGACTAGCTGGTCGCTAATTCTTTCCGAACAATACCGAGCGCTTCCGGATGATCCCGAACTACCCCGAAAACTTCAGAATAGCTCTCAACCTTTTTTATTTGCTTTAAAGACACACTTTTGGAGAAAACCAAAATTTTTACAATTTTCCGGAGCGATGCCGGACTATCGGGCATTCCGGACTGTTGGATGCCGGACTAATGGACTTCTACTATATATATATATATATATATATATCAAATAAATTGTTCTTTCACCCTTACTTGTGATCATTTTGTCCTCACAGATGGTTTTTTTATTATTTTCCCTATTCAAGCTGTTATTTTGAATTTTTAATGCTATAACCATTGATTTTAAAAATTCAACTGTACATTTTGTACTAAATGAGAACCGTTGTAATTTCATTTCAGATTAAAAAGAATTTTAAAAAATATTATGCAATCTTATCCAGCCGGATATGGTCCTATGTATTTTTATTTGTTTTGTCTAAGGCCCTTAGAAAATCCATGTATAAATCCCTATTATTTTCTCTTTTCAGGTGAACAACTATTTTTATTTAAGGGGACACAATACGATTCAAATGACAAAAATCCGTCAAAAAATCAAATCTAATTTTTTTTAGCTCAAATTATTCTTTATATACTTTTCTATAACCTCACAAACTTTGAAAGCTCTAAACTTAAAAAACGTAGAATTATGATAGCTTTTACGTTCGTTTTTATTCACATCCCTATGGCAAATCAAAATTTTAAACTTACTTATCTCAGGATAATAAAATAAATAGTTTATCTTCATTTCTAATGCTAAGGCTTTTTTTTCTATTGTGCCTAATCCTAAGAGCTTTTTTTAACCTGTTGTTAATAGTGCATGTAACTAAAGTTGGTATGCATTTTTAAATCAAAGCAATACTTATTTTTTTTAAAATAGCTGAACTCATAGTTTATAAATTTGTTAAGGAATTTTCAATAAGCATTTATAAAAAGAAATATTGTACCAATACCAATCATGTTATCGCAAAACCCATACCAACTTTTGTTATACATGGTTTGACGTACTTGTAAATCAAATTTCATGCGTGTACATAAGTTTTTGTAGGAGAAGTACCATTTTAGAATCACTTCAAAATTTTTAAGTTTTATACTTAAAAAATTAAATAGCTAGATTTTTATGACATTTTGAGCACAAAATCTATTTTACATAGTATAACACAAGGAATCAACAAAAAAATTTGAAAATCCTTAATTTAAAATTTTTTGCTTAAATCGTATCATGTCCCTTAAAATACAGCAATGCCTTGGCTTATGCTGCTACGACTTACGCGAACCAGGAGTTACGGAATTTTCAAGTGTCATCGATTTTTTTATTTTACTGAAATTTAGGGTGGTATCAATACCAGAGCTTCATGAAATTGCCAATATGATTAAAGAAGTTGTCCCTCTATCCTGGCAAATAAATGTTGAAATGGATAGGTATGACTTTCAAGAACTATTGGATTCCCTCAATCAGGAGCTAACGATTAATGAGCTCGTAGAAATTCATGAGGAGAGTAAGACGTTAAAAAGAACTTGAGTCTTTAGTCCCAATTCAATCAGAACATCGAATGAAGGTTGAGAATTTGACAGAAGGCCTCAAAAAGTTTAATTGAAAAAAAGGGTAAAAATTTTAGAAAATGCAGACTCCAACGAAGAACAAATTTTTTCAACAAAACAAGGAAACATAATTATTAGCATGCTACGAGGAAATTTTGCTAGAGAAATAAATTTTTTGAGCCGGCAGACTACTTTGTTTGATCTTATGAAACCTTCTTAATCCAATTAAAAGTAATTTATATGTATTTATATATAAACCCTTACGCGGTATTCAACAACGCGTTTATCATTCAGTTCCACCTATCACGTACGTTCGAGGTATTACTGAATATTATGCAAGTATATTAATGTTAAATGTATTCAATCCAGCTGATTTTCTTTGCGTAACAGTAATACTTCGATGTGTTTCATGAAATTTCAAAGCATACTGAAGAATTACACTATTCAATACATATACAAAATAGGCATGGTACAAATTCAAATACAGTACAAATATAGCATCAAGCTGTAGTTGTTATTTCACTCAGTCACAAAATGCACTGTATAACATTTTACATACAAAAATAATTCATCATGAAATTTAATTTATATTCATTTATCACGATAATTCTTCAAAGGTGGCTAATAAGAAGTTTCTCCAGGTGTTGATACCCTAAGTAAGTGTGACCACTATCTATAGTTCCCCAAATATGACCATTTGGTGGATTTCCAAGAACAATAAGTTGACAGTTCTTCATATTGTGATAAACACTCAACAAAAAATAAATTAATTAATTAAACTAAACAGATTATTAAGATTGTAACGAATAGAAGATCTTACAAATCCTCTTTTATTTAAAGTTGTTATTAACATACTGTTACTATTTGCAGGGGGTTACAAAACCGGCCATTAACGATATCATCAGTCGTTGGTCTCCGAAACTTGAGCGCAGCAGGTTTTCAACATTCACGATGAGTGGTGGACTGGTGGGCAGTGTCATAGCAATGCCTCTCTCAGGGGTCATCAGCAGTTGCGCAACCCTTGGTGGATGGCCCACAGTTTTCTCTTTCTTTGGTAAATCATTTAAGCTTCAAATTCGTTTCGGGTTTATAAAAAATTCATAATAGATATTTAATTTAAAAGATTAACATATCTATATCCATTTTTTCGACTAGAGAAGCATAAATTTAGCTAAAATTATCTCATAAATAACAGATATATACGGAATTAATATCCACTGATTAAATTTATTGCAGTAAAAAACCCAAAAATGGCCATAATCTCGATGTCATTAGATAAAACGATAAAGAAACTTTGGAGATATGTTCTAATGTTTACACTAGCAAGGCAACGAACGATATAAGGATTTACTCCTTTTAGGAATATGCATTTTCTTACACTATTTACGGATTGCAGTGTTTGAAGAATAATTAGCTAATTCTTTTAAATTATGTAAAAAAAGAGATTCATCGAATATTAAGATGGATATTTGATTATGTCTTCGCGATAATATTTGTTTTCAGTTAAATGGCGTGTTCAATTTTGGCGTGTCCTTCCCAAAGGGAAGGAAGGAAAGTGGCCAGAGCATGAGACAGGTTGAACTTCTACTCGATAGATGGCGACACCATCTACCTCTACCCCCACATTTTATGCATGGGCTGGAGGGGAGGTAAATATTCTCCAGCACCCTACTCCCGTGGTTTCTGCTGCGACCACCCACAAGGCTTTCGGACCCACTGATTTAACGAGCACATGCTCCGTGTGTACTCGGAGGATACTTGGGAGCATCGAACCCAGGTCCCCCGGTTTAGAGTCCTAAACTCTAACCACTAGGCTACCCACGGCCAAGTTAAATATTTAATTAACTGAAAGCAAAAACTAATTATGAAGAATGATTCAGATTTAAAAATGCCAATAAATTTTAGAAGATGGAAACGATTTACAGCGATTATTAGATAACTAAATAAAGAAAAAGTCTTATGAAAGCAGCTACTTGGGACCGATTATTGGCATTAATAGATAAGACAACGAAATGGTTTAACCCTTTATCTACCGCATTATGATTCACTGCAAATTTTTTCATGCAATATTTTTTTTTTAATCACTGCATTGAAAATTAAGGGATATACATAAATAAAATACTCAACTTTGGGAAATTTAATTCGTTAGAGCTAATTAATTAAATTAATACTTTTAAGTACCGTCAGTTCACAAAGGTCTCAAATATTCTAATAATACGAAAAGACCGAATGACTTTTTAACGCAGTTTTAACTCTTAAAAATGCTAAATAACCAAGGAACTCTAATATTTTACCGCACAAAATACTTATTTTTTAAAGATTATAAAATTTTTAAAATGTGTGTTTACTTTTTTTATACATAAACTTAATTTGATGATATTCAAAGAAACGTTTTTTTTTCATTAATACACAAAAATTCATTACACGTTGTGCATTTTGAGTGAGGTTTCGATTGAATGTTTTTAAAGCACTGCATACTGGGATAAGAAAGGCTGTATTTTCTTAATATGAACTACTGCACTTTGACCTCATTCTCTTTATTGTCATCCTAAGAATCTAACGAAAATTCCAGCAGATAATTTGCTGGGATTTCTTCATCTGAAAAATCATATATTAGTATATCATTGATTTATGGTCGTAGGTTCTGTCATAAATCCAAAGCCGTCTTGAAGACAGAGTTCCAGACAATTCTAAGAAAAGGAAATAATAATAATAATAATAATACCTTGAAAATATCATATTATTGTTAAACCTCAATTATACATAAAGAAATTAGAAGTTAATTTTTGAAATAAGAATAGATGTTTCATTGAATTGTGCGCAAAAAAAAAAAAAAACAATTACAGATTCAAAGTTAAAAATTTTTTGAAAACGTTAAAATAAAAAATAAAAAAGCAATATAAATAATTTAAGCTAAAAGAAATGCTTAAAAAAGCGTAAGTCTATTGCAATGTAGTGATGACTCAACAATACAACAAAAAACAGCAATAAGCCCACGGACCAAAAAAACAACAACTAAGTTCTTGCTCCAACACCCAGTGTGCTGTAGGCACTTATAAGTGATGCAAAGTTATTCAACTGTAAAATTAATTATATACACTGTTTTCTTAAAATAAATAGTCAAATCGTTTTCTAAGGTATTCCTTAACATATAAAAAAATAAGACACTTACCTTTTGACATTAACTACTTTATCGGAACAAAAATGACATTCTTTGCAATCCGATCAAAATGTCAGCTCTAAATGCAACTTCTATAAAATTATTCACCTTTCCCGCTAAAATACTCATCATAGAACCCGAGCTGTCATATATCTTGAAAGAGTGGAATATTAAAAGAGTGTGCCTGCTAGCTATCGTCAGAATATTCGTAAAAATGGTTATTCTATGCAATTTTAAAGTGAGCTGTACTTATAAGTACCGTCGGTAGATAAAGGGTTAATCAAGATAATAAATTTCCTTGCTACAGGTATCAAATATATTTATGCTTCTGTATAACGCCAATGACAGACAGGATAAGAGACTTGTGAAGACTTAAAGTCTAAAGTTTGATGTGTCTTTGATGAACTGAAAGCGCTGGATGACAATAATATAATCCTTTCGAATAGGAAGCAATGTCTGAAGACGAGTTTTTTCCTATAATGAAACTCTATTTTAGTTACGGAAAGTTTTTAGGCGTCATAAGATATGTAAACGGATCTTATATTTTTATCAACGTTAAAGGAAACTGGTACTTTAAAAATGGTTTAAGTAGCATCATTCTGATTGGCCTACGAATTTAGACATTATTATAGGGGGTTTCTGTAACAGCATGGACTCATAAAGAGATGACACTCTTTATTTTTTCAATGTAATTATTTTTTCCTAATCTTCTTAACCACATACTTCCATTTCTAACGACTGAACCCAAAAACTGTTATTGAGTCTTAATTAAATTTTTCTAAAGCATTTGGCATCGAAGTGAAGTACGCAATGCAATGAAAATTTGGTTCTAACTAAGCTATACTTTCATAATAGATTCCTGGAAAGCAAAGTTATACTCAACATCTAAAGGGGATTACAAATTTAGCATATTTTAATTTGATTCTATAAAAACTGACTCATACGTTCATTCTCTATCAAGTCTAACCACAAACTTATTATAGATTTTCGTTGCGTCTGCAAAGAGTGCAGTAGACTTCCAATTAATCTTTTCAGGAATATTGAATATTTATGTAATAACAGCGGAAATACTACATAATACATTACTATGACTGTGGACATTTCATGGAAATTTGTTGACAATTTAGGCAATGACACGAAAAAACGCTAGGAAATAACGTTTCGCTCGGAGTAAAAATCTATCTCATTAAATTTTCTTTGAGTTTGTGGCAACAATTTGGGCCACGTGATTTATTTATTTAATGGAATTACTTTCTGCAATGTTTTTAAAATATATTTTGCAGCTAAAATTTATTTATTCTAATTTAAAAATATGTTAATCATATATGATAATAATAAAATTATCTGCTACCTAAATTTATCTACATCTTATTTTTATCCATGATTGCATTATCAAGTAAATTTCATAAAATTTTTTAAATACTTTTACCGAATAGTCTCTGAAAAACCTCAGTTTTACTAAAAAGTAATAAACACACTTCGTATGTTTTCTTACACAAATGCATTTAAATACATAATTTATCTTTAAAAAAAAGTCTATATTAACTTTCCTTATCTTCACGTTGTAAAAATTGATTAAAATATTTATATTTATATAAAACCTTTTATGGACTTAGTTAGAATTTAGATTATTTTCATTATTTCTATAAGCCTATTAAGACATTTGATGATTTTTTCAATTAATTGTATTAACTGAGCCTTTCTTTACGAAGAATTTTTCCCAACCACTTTTTACTCTTTCTTGTTCAATAGAATTTTTAATTCAATTAGGATGTGAAAAACGTCATTATATTTTATTTTACATTCAGGTATTCTCACCTGCATATGGTTTATGTTATGGATAAGTTTCATAAGTGACACCCCTTTGGAACATCCAAGCATATCTCGATCAGAGATGTTGAAGTTTGATCAAAGCATAGAAGAGATTGCCACTAAGGTTTGTTTTACAAAGTATAATTATATATAGATCTCAAAAAGTGATGCAATATTATAAGTAATTCACCTGAAGGAAATAATGCTCAGTTCCAAAAGTAATGATAATTATTTGTATTTGTATTCAGACAGATTTTATAAGGATATAGAATACACCTAAGTAAAAATGTTTTCCATCCTATAAACATTATTTTAATTCAAGAATGATTCGCTTCAGATCTAGCAGTATTTATATAAATGAATAAATGCATAAAAATACCATTGGATATATGAAATAATACATTTAAACAAAAAGAATGCAGAATAAAATGGAAAATATAATTGTATCTACAGAGTAATTTTTAAAAAAGTGACAAAACGCTGAAATTGTTAAAAAGATCATCAGCCAGTTTTAATGTAGATTTTTTTTATCTCCAATGTAGAGGCAAATACATTAAATGTTTATCACACATTGATATTAACAATTACTCTGATAACAAGATTTTTATACTGAAATAAATAGGATTTTAGGTAAATTATTTCAATTAGCTCTATGAAAAAATGTCCGGACATTAAAGAGGGTGCTTCTTATTGTGTTTTGTCAATTTATTACGCATATTTGTGCGCAGAAATATCATACAATACATGTGCGTCCTTTTAGTCCAAACGTACGACCAATTTTTATTTTAAATATTAAAATCGTTTCATCCAGAAAAGTATCTATTCAAACAACACCCTATGAGTACGATATACGAAATAAACATTTGGATCACACAAAAAAAAAGAATGGGAAGAAATAATAATTAATTTATTTAATAGAAATCTTTAATTATATTATCAGTGGGCGAGTTTAGAATTAACTTGCACATATTACGTCATACAGCTTCACCGTATATCTGCTTTTTACAAGTGCTTTGGAGGTCCTTATCTGTATTCTTTTTGTTCTTTGTTGTGAAATTACGAATCTTTTTTTCATTCAAATCATAACGATTAGTCATTACTACATTGTTTGATAAAACATTCTATCGTTCAAAGCTAATTTTGTGTTCACTAGAAATTATTCAGCAGATTATTAAAAAATGGGGCTTCATTTAAAAATTATTTAAAATTTTTGGATGTAATATCTTGCATTGGTTAAAAGTGTATCATCATGAAAAAAATGCGTTTGCTAGATAAGGATCAAGCTTTATTTTAAAAATTGATTTATGTGAAGAACAAATATCCTCCCCCAATTAAGTATCCTTTTTATTTTAAAATGTATTGAGAATTTCAATCCTTATATCAAAAGAAGATAAATGTACTTCTAATTCGAATTAAATACATTTTTTATATTGTGCAGACACTTCTACAGATATTTTTTATTTTGACAAAAAATCACTTTCTTCGCAAAATAATGCGATTGCAAGTGACTCCTTTACATAAGATACGGGAAAATAAGTTTTCCTCTTAGTATAATCAAAGCAAACAACTTTTGTGACTTTCTGTTTTGAAGTGTTTATCAACCTAAATATGTCGTAACGAAGATACTGATGAGAAGGGTAACGCGAATGCAGCGGCGTTCGTTATTAAACTCATAAGTTTTTATAAGAAATAAAAGTATGACGCTGAGATAACGTTTAGAAATTATCTTACTTTTCAAGGTACTTGTTTTTCGAGCAATACGTCGTGCTTAAATCATCAAAGTTAAAACATATGTTTTTGTGGCATACTAAAAAGATTTTCTTAGCTTTAAAGTTTAGTTAGTTAGTTTAAAGATACTAATTTGACTGATAATTAAAACCAATAAAAAAGCTGTTACCGAATTTAAAAAAATTGATGTATAAAAATGTTGGCTTGTATTTTTAATGGTGGATTAAAAGACAACTGCAAACAAAATGATAAACAGAGAATATTGTCAAAAAACACAAAACAACAACAAAGAAATAATAAATAAGAAGAAAAGAAACACATCCAGAGTACAGTCTATAAATCACACATTTTGTGTCTGGTCTCCCAAGATCTACTCCACATGGATTCAGAGCTGAGTGCACGGCAGCGTGCCAAATGAATGGCGTCCATTCCATTTATTGGAGTCGCTCAGTTTACAAAGGGGACTTTGGGCAATGTGTATCATTTTTAAATACTTGGATAGGCAGTCGTGGCGAGTGGCGATTCTAAAATCGGCCACAGCTCTATCTCATGGCCATTTTGGAATATGAAGGAGTTTGCTAAACCACACTTTTTGATTATTCTTTTGGTTGAATCTCGACCACAGAAGAGAGTGTTCTCTGTAGTTCTTCTTTATGATTCTTTTGGCACTATAAAAAGAAACTGTAATGTTAGAGGTTTGAAAGATTTTTGTCCTTCTTCGCCAAGCAATCAGCATTTTCATTCCCATCAATGCTACGGTGTGATTTATTCCATTGCATGGCAATGTCTATATGACATTGAAGAAAATCGCCAATTAACAGTGACATTTAAGAATAGTATATAAAAATGTATAAGCATAAAAAAAAGTGCGAGTTAAATTTTCAAACAAAAAAGCACAAAATTAACTCCCGTTAAAAATCACAATTTTTTAAAACAAAAGTTAAGTAAAGTTTGACATCAGTACGATTTTTCAAAATTAATAATAAAGTAACTTTATTTTTTCAGGTTTGTTACTTCCACAGAATTATTATGATAAGGCGGCAGGTAAAGTTAAAAATAGTTTTGGGCAATGGCGTGGGCAGGCTAATTGTATGGAAAGGGTTAACATTTTAAAACACATAGACAAAAGTGCTGAGGCGTAATTTTTATGCCAAAAATGAAAAGTCCATTAGTGTATGAGAAGGGCTTCAAGCCACTAAGCTCTATCTTTGTATATATCACCTGATTATGAGATTAAAATACTAAAATATTCGAGTAGTAATTATTATGTGATCTTTTCTGGCCGCTTATACGTCCATAAAATATATTCCATTTTAAAGTTGATGTTTTTTAAAAATTTATCAACATTGTGACGTTGTACTTTGATTTGTTTTTCAAAATAATACATAGCATCTAAAACTAATTTACATTTTATTAACTCATCTTGACTACATTTTATTTCTTAGAAATTTGATTCAACTAGAACTAGACCGTTTTAATTTACAGAAGGATCTAAATATAAACAAAACCCATTATAAGTTAAGAAAGCACGAAATTATGTTGCTGTAATCGAGACTATTAAAAGAATTAACAAGAAGAAACCTTTCTTTATCTAAAGAAAAAAAATAAATTAAGCTTGTATGATTTTGAATCGGATGGAAAATAATGATAAAATTATAAATTAATTTTGAGGTACATAATTTTTTTTAAATATGAAAGAAGTACTATATATTCAAAATGCTCGCACACAAACACACTCAAAAACATGTTGCAGAAAAATTTTGAATTTTTTTTTTCTCCATAAAACAATTCCTAATTATCTAAATTTTGAATTAAAATATGTTTCTCAGTATTTTCACTTACAAAAAGTTCTTACATTTATACCTCTCCTTAATTTGTCTAATATACTTAAAATTCAGTTGTACTTCACTCAACAATATTTTCACAAAAAATTCTTTGTTTTCAGAAACGCGTGGTTCCTTGGAAAGCAATATTCACGTCTCTTCCCGTTTGGGCGGTAATAGTTGCTCATTTTGGCAGTGGGTTTGGATTCTTGGCTCTTTTTACAGAGTTGCCCAACTTCATGGAGAATATTTTACATTTCAACATCAGAGAGGTAATTACATAAAGAAGACTTCCATTGACAGTGACTTACTTTTAAAGTATAGAATGATCTAACATAGCATTTCAAAACTGTGGGGCGCGAGCATATTGAAGAGTCGAAAAGAAAAGATTATTTAAAATAATTATTTATTTACTGAAAGCAAACAAAGTATATTCTGACATAATGAAAAAAATACACATTTACATTGATATAATACACTTATAAATATATCAGTACTGCGAAATATGCGTATATTTTATAATTAATTTAACAATACTAAGTTAAGAACAAATTTATAATAATTGCCCGAGACCCCATGGCTTGTCATATATAAAATTATATAAAAAAATTAACACTTCTCATGATAACTTGTATGATTTATAATTAATCCCTTGAATACCGATTAAATATTACGTGATTCTCTCTTCAATGCCACCGGTTAACACGTAGGCGAGAGTATGTGGTGTTTTAGGGAAGGGGGTACAAAGGAATAATAAGTTAATCCTCTGAAATAAGTAAATCCGTCGCAAACACTGTCAAGGTCCTTTTATTCCATCCGAAGGTCTTCGGAAAACTTTTATGGATAGCAGTGCACAGAAAAGATCGTACTTGATAGAAACATATATATAAGCCCGGGGTAGTTAACGCACTGGCTGAGCGAGACGTTTATTTACGCCGATGGCACTTAAGAGGTTAAATTTGTATTGTAGACTTTGTGTCAAAGTACACTCACTTCCAAAAGATAAGCCCGAAGATGTAAAATGCAAAAAATCAACAAATACTGCTTTGAGTGACACAAAATTTGACAGTAAAGAAGCATATATATTTATACATAAAACAAAATCAATAATTATAAACAGAAATGAAAACAATATTAAATTTTTGTAAGTTATCAGATAATGTCATACTAAAAACTTAAACAGAATTATGTATAAAGTGAAAATAAACAGCATAAAATGAAAAAAAGGACATTAATAGGGTATGTGATCCTTCCTCATCTGTATGCAAAGTTTACACCTACTGACCATGCTATCAATTAGGTGGTCAACCACCGCAGAATTAAGCAATCGCCATTCTTCTTGTAGAGCAGTTACCAGCTCAATAAGAGTGGCTGGAGGTGGGAAACGTGAAGATACAGCACGGCCGAGAGCATCCCAAAGATTTTCAATGGGATTAAGGTCGGGCGAATATGCTGACCACGCCCTACGCGCAATCCCTTCACTCTCCAGGTAGTCATTTACGATATCAGCTCTATGGGGACGTGCGTTATCGTCCATTAAAACAAAAGTAGGGCCAACTGCTGCAGCGTACAATCTCACAATGGGTTCTAGGACTTTATCTCGACACCGGACAACCATCACAGAACCCCGTTTAAAGCTGTGCAAGTCGGTGCGGTACCCTAATGAAATCCCTGCCTACACCATAATGCTTCCGCCTCGAAATGCGTGATTTTCGGTGATGTTTTGGGGCTGATTGCGTGTTCCTTGTTTACGCCATATCCTTATATGCTTGTCATCTGGCTCCAGAGCAAATCTTGACTCATCAGTAAACATGACATTACCCCAGTCAAACACAGTTCAATTGCCATATTCCCGGAACCACTTTAATCGTTCCCCTCTTGATTGGACGGATAGAGGAGCACAAACTCGAGGTACCCGGGCATACAGTCCATTCATATGTAATCTTCGGCGTACAGTAGCTGAAGATATAGCCTTACCAATAGATGCTGTAACCATAGATGTCACACGTGTGGAGGTCGCTCTGCGATTCCGCTTGACTACAATAGCAATATATCGATCTTCCGCGGGGTTGTAACCCTTGGGCGACCGTCTACGGGCCTTCGGACAACTGTCTGTGTGGTTTGGAATTGTTTCCATAAACGTGAAATTACAGAATGATGAACACCGAAGAAAAGAGCGACATCTGTGATCGACTGTCCTGCTTCAATGCGCCCCGCAGCACGCCAGCGCTCAGAATCTTCCATTCGTTTTCTGGAAGTCATAGAAACACGCATGTCTTGAAAACAAATTGTACGAAAGTTTTAAACACCTTCTATCAGCACTTACAATCAACTTCTGTAACCCTTCATAAATCTGGCTTCTTATAAGACTACCCTTTTTGCATATTTCTTGACATGAAAGCACGATTGGCTGTTACCTAACATATTTGCATACTTCCATCTACCCTGCAGCGAACTGCATCCTCTTCAATTTTGATTGGCTTCCGGAAATTGGCATTTTCCTCTCCGTGCTTAACTTTTAGAAGTGAGTGAGAGTATATTATTATTGAAATCAATGTATTGTTATTGTATTGAAGAGGGGACGATGAAAAGTATAACTGAATATTGGGTCGCAAATATTGAAAGTTTGAGACGTACTGATCTATATTACATACCATAAAGGAGTTTTAAGTATAATACAATTCTCTCTCTTTCTCTCTGTACTGTTCTGTAAAAATAGAATATTTTAAGTATACGTCTTCATATTGAAATCCATATTTGTTTGACTTCACTCGTTTCTTATTACAGAAAAAAGGACTCATATTACAGCAAAACAAACAATAGTTATCACAAGATTTCAAGTAGAAAAGGAAGTGTCTTTTTTTTCAATCATTCTTTATTTCGGAAAAAAATTAGAATAAAGTAATGATACATGATGGAGATGGATTGTAGTATTTTTTCGGAACATCATTTGGTACTTATGTACTATCCCGTCAGCCAATTTTACCAAATGAAAAGACCCGTCGCCAAAATGCTACAAAAAATAACGCCAAATGCTGTCATCCTTATCATACCTGTATTCGAACATGCACGGGAATGATTTTAGTTATTGGCTGTATGTCACGGCTTTTGACCATGTCCTTTGATTTGAAAAAATGGGCTAAATATACATGAAGATCACATGATAAAGAGTCACGTGTTTTCCATTGAATTCATAGCTGACATTAGAATTGCAGTTGTAGCAAAACTTAGATAAATAACCGATAATTGGGCAAAAATATTCAAGTACTATGATTCTTCAAAGGGTTTTTCTAAATTTAAAAAGGAAATATTTGTATAAAACGTGTACTTTTAAATCAAAGGTATTTTGTTCTCCCGTGTGCGTTATTATTTTAGATAAGTTTGTACATTTTAAAAGAAAGCTCCTGCAAAATAAAAAATTGGCAGCAGCCAAGTGCATGAAAAGATTGGCTTGATATACGGGATGCATTTATCAAGTGATTATGACGTCACGTGAGTTTAGCCCATTGGTCGATGGTATAATATATATCGGTCTTTGGATGGAGGTTGATCGTGTCCGTAAAAACAAAAATTCATGCTTCGAAATGTGCGATTCCTTAAATATCTCGTACTGTAATTACTTCTTATTTTCCTAAAAATATGGACTCAAACCTGATGAAATAGAATGACACACTTATATCCACCATATTTTAACTGATGCCACCCTTGCGGTAAAGTGGTTATCGACGCTGACTGCTGTGCCGTAGGACCTGGGTTTGAATCCTGGGGAAGGCATGGATGTTTGTAAATGTATAGTGCCTTTGTGTGGCATTGGAGTACTCTAAATAGCCATCGAGCCTCACGTCCTCTCGTGAGGTTGGTGGAAGAGAAAGAAGGGTGTGGAGCTCTAGATCCCCTCCCAGGGTGTTCCCCCTCAAAATTAGGGTGGAACCATGCTAAATCGTACTGTCACCTGCATGGTGTTCAAGGCTACGGCTAAAGACAGGCATACATCTAGCCCCTTGCCATGATGAATTTCTTGGGCCTAGATCTGATACATCGAGATCAAGGGGCATAAGAATCAATAACAATCTAACTCAGTGCAATAACTCCATACAATAACAATGTACTGATTTCAATAACAACATACTTTGATGTAAAGCTACAATACGACTTTAATTATAAACCATACATATTATCAAGAAAAGTATTACATTTTGTAGATAAGTTTATGGCTGGTAATTATAAGAAACTTGTTCTTAACTTAGTATTATTAAATTAATTATGAAACACATTATGCGGTACTGATACTTTTATAAGTGTATTATATCAGTGAGAATGTGAATTTTATTTTTTATGTCAGAATGTATCTTGCTTTCTTTCCTCTCAGTAAATTAATATTTTTTTAAGTAATCTTTTGTTTTCGAAATTTTTACGCCCCCTCGTAGGGTTATCACGCCCCCTTGGGGGGGGGGAGGTACCCCACAGTTTGAGAAGCCCTGATCTAACTGATAGAAGCAAAAACACACTCAACTTTTTGACCAATTACACCAAAATTCACCAGTAAAATAGTATGATATATTGAAATCAGTAGTATATGCTCACTTCTAGTATTTGTTTTTTCCCTAGCCATATGAACACAATCTTCATATATTTATGTGATATTTTGGCTATTAAAAAAGAGCTAAAATCATTAGCCCTATGTTAATTATTACTCTATCGTGTTAGATATTGTCATTTATTTAGTGTGTATGTTGCAAGAATTCACACATTCGTTTGTTGCAAACTTTCTATAAGCACAAACATTTAATATAAATTAATAATAATGAAAATCGCACATTTGTACATATATAAGGCGTGACCCAATGTAATAAAGAGACACGCGAGGAAGGGGTTCTTAACTAAGTCCACTAATTAATTAAGCACGTTTATTAGACAAAACACTAATATTTACATACATAACTAACATTAAGAATAGAATTAAAAGGGACCGGAGCGCGCGCACACACACACATGTCCTTACAGTTCCGACGCTTGGTCATAACTGAAGATTTTTCCACCCGCTAGAGGGCGTGAAAGTCTTTCTAATGTTAATATGGTAGGAGTGTAAACAAAGGATGGTTACACATATATGTATAATGTCTGTGTGTGTGTGTTCGCATATAGTAATGTAATTATACCGTAATCATCTTTTAAAGCTCATTAACTACATATAATAGAATTCTTTTGAATTAAGAGAGCAAAAAACCATTTGTATATGATGAGGGTTGTAATTTCTGATGACGTCAATCGATTGTAGAATGCCTAATTTGGCGAGAAATGAAACATCTGTTAAGTTCAGATATGATTTCTTAAACCTTGATGTTAAAGGAGATAATCATTTCTTAAAGATCATTCATAAAAATATATTTCTTTAAAAAGAAAAATTGGTTTTTTCCCCTAGAATTTTCTAAATATTTTAAATATTTTTGTGATTTATTATTGAATTGATTTCGATACGATATTTTGTATTCATTTTTAAAAGAAAACAATATTTTATTTTATATGTTAAAAGTAATTATGCGACGAAAATGCCTTTTTTCCCCTTCAGCTTTGGTATGATGTGCAATTTTTTTTATTTCCTTTAGAATGGTGAAATATCAGCTTTACCATATATTATCCAAGCACTAACAGCATGGATGGCCTCTTATTTTGCTGATCGTCTTCGGAAAAGTGGAAAGTTGAGCATAACGGCAATTAGAAAGATCTTTAATTCCATAGGTGAGGGCAGAAACATATTTATTGATATACACAGTACTAGAAATTAATATCTGTACGTTCAATACAGAATCATGATGCTGAATTTACAAAAAAATGGTAAAGAATAAACGTAAAAAAGAATAAGGAAAGTGTCTATAAAAATAACTCTCATGCTATTATATATATATATATATATATTACAAAATATACAAAAAATAGTTATATACCTAAGATAATTATAGACATGATAGAATAGATTTAGCCACAGAAATAATAGAGCAAACTCCTGGCCTTAGGAACCAGGAATGCAGTTTTAAACAATGTTTTTCGGCCAGCCAACCTTCACCTGAGTTTGCCAAAACTCTGGGCCTTAGGGAAAGCAAGAAATTTCTAGAGAAGTTTAACTATTATTATAAATAAAACCATAATCTATTAATATAAAACGATAATATTATAGCCTGTAATAATTACTAAAATATTTAAAATCAAAGTTAAACTATTAGATAAAGACTTACCACGTGAGTACAACACACACGCTATGGACAATAACAGCATCGCATAAAATTATTAAGTTTTGATAAAATAGCATTAATACTATATATACACATTTAAAAACTCTATATTTTATTTTAAAATTTATAGAAAATAAAAGTACCACCCAGACATATACAATTAATTTTTAAGAAAATATAATATTGTTAATTTACTTAGCTAGAGGCGCCATCTATCTATAAACTGTACAACTAATAACTTTTTTTATTCAACTGTTAGGTAACTTTTTATAAATTTAGGAGGGTATCCGTGTTCCATACAATATTTAATAAAGTTATTAAGATTTAAATATATATTAAATTTATCACTAACTAATACGTTATTACAATAAATATAATTGAAAATAATATTTCTATAAATTGATATATGGAATTCCAGTAAGGCAGTTTAAGAATGTTAAAATTAAAATAATCTCTTTTATCATAAATATTGCTATGTAATTTATAGTCCTTATTACATAATGATACATCCAAGTAATTAGTTTTAACTGGATTACTATTAATTTTAATTAGCTTTAAATAATTTGGATAAAAATTAATATTGGGGTTAAAATTATTATTTTACCAAAAATAATTAGGTCATCTACGTATCTAAATATGTACTAATCATTATTAATAATATAATTATTTTCGTAAAAGTGTAAATATAAATTAGCCAAACTATTGCTAGCAGGAATAGTTTGGTTATTAGAATATTAGAATTTTAACATTCTTAAACTGCCTTACTGGAATTCCATATATCAATTTAAAGAAATATTATTTTCAATTATATTTATCGTAATAACGTATTAGTTAGTTAACAAATAGTCCTCTTTCTCCCTCCGCATACTCGTGACGTAGAAAGTATGAGCCTTTTTGCTAAGAGGTAAGGTAAGTATGTAGGTCACGTATGGTATACGCGACATTCTTTGGTTTTGTTGCGTAACGTTTTTACAGCAGTGTTGCCACTATTAAAGTTCCAGCCCTCGTTCTTAGTCGAGTCATAAGTTTTGGTACAAAATTTTGAGGTCACCTACTGTGACTCAAAAGCAGCAGATGTTTTTTTTTATTTCACCGTTAGAGATCATCTGCAATATTTTTCAGATAACTATTGCCTTTCACGCAGTTGTTCTAAATCAGTTTTAACACTTTGAACAGAAGTATTCAAATATATTTTTCTGCATCCAAAAAAGAAGAGACCACTGGTGATTCTTAAGGCTCTTAAGCGTTTAAATATCAAAAGGTTATTCATTTATCAAACCAATACGAGATTTTCTGAGACCAACAGCATTGCAGACCATTCTAGAGACAGTCGTCTGCACTCGTTGAGAGCGCCGAAACAGCCAGATTGAGAACTCGTCAAAATCCTTATCAAAAAAGAAAGACTATTGCTAAAGAGATGAATGTGGCTAAAAAAAAACAATGTGTCGCATAAAAAGCGACACATTGAGTCACCTAAAAAGTTATTGAAAATTATTTTAATGCAAAAACACTGTTGGGTTGGCACACTGGTTTAGTGAGATGCTAACTTTGAAGGGAGCTCAAAGACTCCCTTTTGCCAGAAAGGAGTGAAACCCACGACAAAATTTATCAAAACACTATCATAGAACCCACTGAACGTAAACCTGATAGACAGAAAATATTGAATTTTCAACAAGACTCAATTCCAGCTCATAAGTTGAAGACGACCTAGATGTAATTAAAAGAGAATGTGCTTGGCTTTGTATAATATGAAGATTGGCCTTCCAGTAGACAGGATTCTCAATAAGAAATTGTGGTCATTTTTGGAGGCAAACAGGCATCCTAATCAGAACAGCCTTAAGCGTTCTTAAAAAACCCAGCAATGGAAATTCTCATGGAGGTAGTGCGTGACTCGATTGATGTTACGCCAAAGTCCGTGTGAAGTCAAAATGTGTTCATTTTGAATAAAAAGTGTAATATGTTAAATTTAAGGTTAAAATAAAACTTAGGTTTACTTTAAAAGTTGTTTATAAAGTTTTTAATTTTAGCTTCTTTATAATTGTATCAGAACTTATGGTTCACAGGTACAGTAATACCTCAAACTTACGCGATAGGTGGAGCGGATTGATAACCGCGTAAGTCGAATTCACGTAATTCGGGGTATTGGGGTCGAAGGAATTCGCGTAAAAATGCATATAAATTATTTTTAGATGGGGCTGGAGAAAAAACCAGACCAGAAAAAAATAATTTGGAACAAAAACTGTTAAAAAAATCTTAGATAACACAAATACTAAATATCAAATAAAAGTTATTTTTATATAAAAGGTGTCATAAAATCTAATAAAGTAGTCTAACGCCTCAAAGAGTTCTTTTTATTTCCTTAAAATTTCCTCGTAGCAGGGTAATAACCTTTTTATTCCTAGATTTGTTGAAAAAATACACTCTTCGTTGAAGTCAATATCTTCTAAAATTTGTATAACCCATTTTCGATTATAAACTGAGGCCTTCTATCAAATTCCCAACCTTCATTCGATCTTATGATTGAACTGGATCTAAAGACTCAATACTCATGCATTTCTATGAGCTTATCAATTGTCATCTCCTGATTGTGGGATACACTTCGTAGATAAGAAATATATAAATAACACAAAATAAATTTGTTCGCTAAACATAGATTCCTGGTGATACATCTAAGCATGTACGTTAGTTAAACAGGAAACGGGGAGTAAGTAATCGAGTTGTGTAGCACTCAAACAAAAGTCGAATCGACGAGATTTGAAAGTCGAGAGACTCCAGATGCGTGTGAGTCGGTTAGCGTAAGTCGAGGTATTACTGAATTCATAAAAACATTTTACGTTCGACATCGACATCCCCTCAGGGGGCTCACCTTCTTTAGGTGAGTAAGGGTGTCACAATCCCGAGGTGCCCTAGTGATCTTTTCCTTTTCCCAAGGGGTTTACTGTCTTTGGTGAACACGGGATTCACGAACCCGGGATACCCTAGTGATCCTTCTCTATTTTCGACCCTCTTTCTTGTCATTCAATTTATTCTTTCTTTCTCTTCCCATCTAGGCAAAATCACTCACTCACTCGACATCGACATTTACATCGACTGAATTTATTTTTTTTAAAAAATTATTATAAATATTATTAAAACAAAATCATTCTGGTTTTTCCAGGAATAAAATAACACGATCTTCGAATAATAAGGCCAATATATCTGTAGACACCAAGAGCTACATAGTACTAAATGAAACTGATATTTTCTCTTGAAAATAAAATATTTTACTTGAATACAGGCATAATTCATTTTTTTTTAGTATTCACTGTGTTTGAAAATATAACATTTTGCTTTAAAAAAACTGTAAGCATTGCGACACCTGTATTTTTTTATTTCCTGTATAAAAAATAAGACATTGATACGAAGTGAGCGTGTTTTTTGCAGTGACAGCTGTTATTCGAAGCCAGATAATAACATCATTTTTAAAATATTGTAGCTGTGTTCCACTGCATGCTATATTCACATACAATAAAAATAAATCCTAGGCGAGAAATCTGTCTGTTTTCAAAGCTTACGTTTCAATACATTTCACATCTGCTTTACTGAATTAAGATCAGGGTTTTATTATTTGACCTTAGTCTTAGCCGGTTTATTCCATGTAAGTTCGTGCTTTTCCATTTTCCTGTCAGCACAATGACATTCATGGGAATTTAATTGACGCAAATCAAAGCAAACACAGGACGTTATTCATTTTCTGTAGATTTTCTTACAAAAATAGGTTAACATATTTTTCATCGAAAATATCTATTCAATAGAAATATGAATATTATACTTCGCATTTATTTGAGGGTTTTATTCTTGTAAATTGATTTGAGGACGTGTAGATTGAAGTTACTCAATTCTTTCCGGTACAGGCATTGCTTTCTTAAAGATTAATAATATTGTGTGTGTAATTTATTGCATAATATAACATACAGTGGTGGCCAAAATTGTGGACACTTTTTAAAATTGTTACGTTTTTCAAGTTTGTATGCGTATAGAAAATGTTACGTTGCACGAAATGCAAAGTCTTTTATATCATTTTAAACATAATTTAATACTTAATTCAATACAAAATTCAAATTCAAATATTTGCAACTCAAAAAAGTTATACTACTATAACTATCAATATACATTAGATACTGATGATAGCAGTGAATTATCAGTGCTTAGTGGGGTAGCCTATATTTTTATTACAGCTTCACATCGATGATTCATTGAGCTGAAAATAGTTCTAAGCTCTTACTTTATTATTACGATGACAAGAAACAATTATATCCTCAATGGGTTTCTTTTTATTTCATGGGTATCTCATTCGGACAAGAGTTTTCAAACGGTGCCACAAGTTTTCGATAGGATTGAGGTCAGGGTTGTTTAATGGCCAGGATAACAACTCAATGATCTTACAACCATATCAGTCCTTCGATTACTTTACTGTGATGCAAGGAGCAGAATCTTACTGAAAAATAAATGAAGCATTGTTGGTAAATAGATCCCTGGTGGAAGTTAGAATTTTGGTTTCTAGAATGGTGGCAATGTATTTTTCAACATTCAGTGTCCCATCGATGATATGAAGACGACCGATACCATCTGCTTTTATGCATAACGAAATCATAAAACTATGTGGGTACTTTGCAGTTGCCTGGATGAAGTCAAGATGTAGCATTTCTTCTATTCTACGTCTTGCATATTTTTGGCCATCACTACCAAATAACGATATCTTAGTTTTATTCCTCCATTTAACTAGTGAACACTAATCATTTGTCCAATTAATTTGTTCTTTTAAGCATTGTATTCATTCTTAACGCTGCTGTAAATAGAGATAAGTTTTTTTTAGTGGAATTCTGCCTCTTAGTCGAACATCTGATAAACTTCTGAATGTTTTTGAACTGACAGAAACATCAGCATCTTTCAAATCACTTCTGAGGCCGTTGATGACATTCTTCTATATTGGAGACATAATATTTTTGTTCTTCTGCCATTAACAGATGGGATGTACCTTTCCTGCTTTGTTTTTAATTAAATTTGTCTCCTGACATCTTAAGCAAAACTTTCAGTCTTCAGATGTAGTCACTGAACCACCCACCTTTCTTGCAATTTTAGCATAGGAAAGAAACCACTTTCTCCTCACACATCTCTTTTTACGTGTCCAATCTACTCTTTTATTTGATGTCATTGCTTCTTGACTAAATATCATTGCTGTCCTGTCTAGGAAACAGACCTTACCTCGATGATATCCAAAATTTGTGGCACCGTTTGAAAACTCTTGCCCAAATGAGATACCCATGAAATAAAAAGGAACTAATTGAGGATATAATTGCTTCCTGGCATCGTGTAATAACGAAGGAAGAGCTAAAAACTATTTTCAGCTCAATGAAACATCAACGTAAAGCTGTAATAAAAAATTAAGGCTACCCCACTAAGCACTGATAACTCACTGCTATCATCAGTATATAATGTATATCGATAGTTATTGCAGCATAACTTTCTTGCATTGCAAATATTTACATTTTCTTTTTTGTACTGAACTCAGAATTAAATTCTCTTTAAAATGATATAAAAGACTTTGCATTTTGTGCAACGTAAAATTTTCTATAAGTATACAAACTTGAAAAACTTAACAATTTTTAAAGTGTCCACAATTTTGGCCACCACTGTATTTTTTTATTCTTACAAAATTAAACAAAGAATCCTCGTTAAAAACAATAGGTTAAGGTATCTAACTCTGACTTGCAAAAGAGCGTATATATGAATTCTTTTTTATTTCCTACTATTAGTTAGCTCTCTCCCTATATATATATATTTATATATATATTATTTATATATATAATATATATATATTTATTTATATATAATATATATATATATATTATATATATTATATATATATATATATATATATATATATATATGTATACACTGGTGTCCAAAAGTTAAGCATAAATCGTAAAATGCTAAAAACATGGAGTAAATATTCGTAAAATTATTCCAAATTTCTTGCGGATATTAATTGGGTGAAGAAGAAACATTGGGTTTATGCAAAACTTTTCAGTCGACTACGTCCTGCGCGAAACACACCGGCGCATGTCGGAACGCGGAGAAACCGATTCACGCAGCATAGGCAGTTCAGACAAGTTTCGTGCAACTGCTGTGCGAAGGAACATTGTTAACCATCAAACAAGGTGAATGATGGCACAAAGACGCCAATTGGACATGTTTACGAAAGAAAGAATCGTTAGAATGCTGGAATCCTCACGATCACAAACCGAAGTGTCTCGAATTCTGAATGTGGACCAGTCTGTGATCTCAACAGTGGACGAGGTTTCAAAGAACGGGAGATGTTACCCGACAACCAGTATCAGGTCGACCAAGAGTCACAACCCCTCGCCGTGACCAATATCTGGTAATAAGTGCGTGACGTCAGAGAGGCAGTACTGCCAGGGCACTGGGTTCGGTGGTCACAGTCGCCACAGGAATACGAATTTCGAGACAAACTGTTTACAGGGAGACTCAATCATGCTGGCCTGTATGCCAGAAGACCAGCAGTTTGCATTCCCCTCACGTCTGCGCATAAACGCGCTCGTTTGAACTTGAGTTTGAAATATCAACAATGGAATGTGGGAGAGTGGGCCAATGTGATGTTCAGTGACGAGTCCCGGTTTAGTCTGAGTAGCGATTCTCGGCGAGTAACGATATGGAGAGAAGGTGGAACACGTTTCGAACAAAGAAACATAACGGAAAGACATAATTTTCCATCAAGGGGAGTAATGGTATGGGCAGGCATCATGATGGACGGCCGCACAGACCTCGATTTCTTTGACCCGGTTCTGTGACTGCTCAAAGATACAGAGACGAAGTTCTTAAACCTTGTGTTCGCTTGTTTCGAGGTGCTGTCGGTCCTGACTTCATATTCATGGATGATAATGCGCCATGTCACCGAGCGGTGCTGATTGATGACTTCCTTGAAACGGAAAACATCCAGCGGATGTCGTGGCCGGCGAACTACCCTGATTAAAATCCTATCTAGCATGTATGGGATATGCTCGGGAGACAAATTGAGGCCCTTTCGCACCCACCAAGCTCCGTTACAGAACTGAAGAGAGCTCACCAAGAAGCTTGGAACCGTTTGAGCCCACAACTCATTCATCATCTCACAGCAAGTATGGTAAATCGCTGTGCAGTGTTCCTGGCTGTCAGAGGTGACCACACGCCTTATTAAACTGCAGCATCAGTATTTTATTTAATGTTTTCTTTCATTTTTTCTTTAAAGTGTGAATCCTTGCTATGCTCAGTTTTCTTTCAAACTGCTACTTTGGATACTAAAATTAATTATTATCATTCTTTTGATTTGCTTTCTTATTTTATAACCATTTTACACTCGCATATCACGTTTCCCACTATTCTGATGTACAGTTCCTTCTTTATTCACATAATTATCGATTATGCTTAACTTTTGAACACCAGTGTATATAATTATATATATATCTTGTTCAAATTTTCTTTCTTTAATAAAATACTTTCTATTCATCCATTCAAGTTCAAATACATTTTTTTAAACTTGTAGTGGATGACATTTGATGTTAATACAGTTTTTCTTCAAATATTCATTCATTAATTAAAATTTATTTTTTAATTTTAAATTTATTCTGCATTATTTCTGACGAAGTAAAATTATCTACAACAGATGGCGCCAGTAAGTTTTTCTAACGAATCAGAAATTGACCTTAAAATTTTTTTATATTACTTGTTTATATTCAGTTGCACTTGAATTAGAATATGCATATAAAATTGTTTTAGGGATATTATTACAGTAAAAAATTATTTAAATACATTTTTTTTTTACAAAAACTGGAGAAAAGTTACAGTTTTAAATCATTCTCCTTCCATGGAAAATGCTTTTGTAATAGTAATATTTTACTTACACATAGCTAAGACTTCTCTCGGGAGTCCGAACTAGGATTTTTGATATATATATATTGCTTAGAAGTGGATTTATTCATATTTTAATATATCAGAATAGATAAGTTTTAACAAAAACTCCAGTTTGTATTTCAGTTGACAGTAAATTAATGAAAAGTTTTCAAAAATCCAAGTTCAAGCTCTGTATCTATATACAGGAAAGCTGGATTTCTATATATATCTTCCTATATATAGGAAAGCCGTCTGCTACATTCCGTCTAATCTATATATAAGAAAAATATTATTATTATTATTATTATAGAAGTATTTTTCATGAAAGGGAAATTTTTAAAAATGTGTTATATTTTCTTCATTTTTTTTTTGGCCAAAAAATTGTATTTAAATCATTTTAGTTGTTACAAAATTCTAAAGGCAATTTTATACCTAAAGGTTAATTCGCCTGACATTATATAGAA
>BMAO01039026.1:0-11725 GCA_019973975.1 Trichonephila clavata | reverse complement strand
ATAGTAAAGGACAAACAATTTCACAATTTAAATATATATTTAAAAAAAAAAACTTATAATTTGATTTTAAAAAAAAAAAAGTTAAATCTGTTTAACGAATTTTAAAAATGCTCCTTACGCATTAGTTTTTAACATACGTATTAGAATTTTTGTTTCATGTATAGATGAACTATAAAAAATATATCTGTGCATGGATTTTTAAATTCAGAATAAAATTTAATAAAAAGAAAAGATAAATGTTTTTTTTAATTATATTTCACCAATTATGACACATTCAAGGTATTCAAAATCACACAAAATATGACCGTTAATTTTTTTAGAAAACTATTTTACAAATTTGTGATATTATCATCTTTAAGAAGTTGTGGAAATTTCAAAGATATGTGATGCAATTTGAAACTCAAGGACCATTTTATGTTACAATGAAAAGGGAAAATTTACGAACTAAGAAAGGTGCATTTTAACATTAAAAAAAATAATTCAGTAATTATCAATAAAAATGACAAAATTCTTTCACAGAATTATTCTATGAAATATAAGGAACATTATTAGTATTTTAAAAAAAATCAAATCGTAATTTTGACCAGAATTTCACATTGTGAAGGTCTACTATCCCTTTAAGAAAAAATTGCAAACAGAAAAGTATCATTGAATTTATTTTAAGAAATGAATTGATTAAAATACATTGCAAAACTGTTCCATGTTTAAGTTTTTTAGAATATATACATTATATAAATGCACTCGTTGTGATTATTCTTTAAAACCAATTCAGTAATTTGCTGCATTATTCAAAGAAATCGAAAACTCATCAATCTGAAAGCCATAGAATTACAAATAATAAACAATTATTTCGTTTAATTTGTAACTATGAAATAACAGTACTATAAGTTTTTCTCTCTCGAAATCTTGCATAATTTCTTTTTATGGTAATAAAAAAATATCAAGCCTTGTGTTATGTCATGATTGTAGGTAAAAGTAATTAAAGCTTATAGAATGTTTCTGTGATTTCCACGTTAGTTAAAAAGGTACAATTAAATTTACTCACATAACAAAACATTAGTTAACACTAACTTTTCGAAACTGCTAAAAATATAGAACTTTCAGATCCAAGATATATAACATGAGATTAGTAAACATGTAATTACTGTTACAAAAAGCGCAAAGAGTTTATCTATTAGTTTATGTATAAATTAAGATGACTGATTAGGTTAGGTACCATGACTTTAAAAAAGCTACAAATGAATAATATTTGATTCTAGCGTCTAATTAGAATATAAATATAAAATATATTTTAAAAATATTATTAGAAGAAAAATTATTTAAGCACAATTCGTGGCAAAGAAATAAAGAAAGAATGACATCTTTTCAAAATATTCTCCTTTTCTGAAAAATGCTTCGATAATAATAATATTTTGGCAATTAATAGCTAGGCCTTCTATACCGAATTGGACTAAAGTTTATAGAAAATTCCCATGTTTTTTTCAGAGTTACGATCAATTAAATAACAGTTGTTTATTCGTTGCAATTTCTCTGCTCTAGTGCATTAAAATATGAGTAATCCACTTCTAAATTATATATTTCAAAAATGTTAGTTCAACCCCGGTATAGAAATCCTATACATATTGGCAAAATATTATTATCGAAGCATTTTCCATAAAATAAGAATGTTTTGAAAATATGTCATTCATTCTATATTTTTTGCTAACAAAGTGTATTTAGATAATTTTTCATGGAATAATATTCAAAAGCACTTTATATGTATTTCTAATTCATTTTACACTGAATATCACAAAAATATTCATTTATGCACTTTTTCAAATTGGGTTCCGGACGTGCGGGTAACGTTCGTTGTCGAGCACGTTAACTTTCGTGACTTAAACAATTAAATGTAGCTTATTTAATCTAACTTATGAAGCTGATACATTGTGACAAACAAGTGCTTGTATAAATTAAAGAATTTTATTTAATTATTGGATATCTTTTCTGAAAAAAAAAAGTGTTCCTGTTTTTAGCGTTCGAAAAGTTTAATATTTGTGGTAAAATCTATTTGCGTCATTTCGATTCTAAAAAACATGTCGAGAGCAACAAAAACCAAGAAATTTCCTGTTACTGGATCAGCGGAAAAAAATAATCAATGAAACTACAGGAAAAGTATTTAATCTGAGTTCTGGAAATAATCCACAGGTTTTTAACGCGTGACAGTGAGCTCTTTCAGCTCTTAGTCATATGAAGGTTATTAAAAAAACAAACTTGTTATAACCTTTGAAATCTATAAACCATGAACTCGGCGTTCTTGAGGAGAGATTTAACCGATAATTTACTTTGATGGCATATATGATTCATATTTTACTTCATTTAAGACGATGAATATGTAATTGAAATAAGGCTGGCTAGAAAATGCAGCTTTTATTACAATCTTCTAACAAATATTTGGAAGGAGAAAAATTAGAGGAAATTTAACAAACGAGCTTGGTAACAGAAAAGTTTAACAGCATAACTTTTTTCCTCTGAGGAGGACGACTAGCTTACCGTAAAATCTTGCGTATAACACGCACTTTTAACACAAAAAATAAGATCAAATTTTATGGTACGCGCTATACGCCGGCTTCAAACAATAGCTTCAAAAACATATAAAAATATAAGCATTAAAAAAATTAATCTTCTCATTGATCAAAATTCTGCTTTTTTTCGAACAATGACGTATTAATGAACTAAAAAGGCTGCAGTTCTAAAAGTACACTATCTTTAAAAAGTCTGGGATAATACCTCGACTAAATGATTCCAAAACAAAAGAGTATTGCTCGCGTACATTAGAGATACCGTTGGTTAAAAAAAAAAGGGGAGTGCGCGTTATGCGGCGAATATACATAAAAAATAAAAAAATGCAGCTTGAAAAAGTATAGTTCACGTTTACGCCGAATTAAACGGTAGTCGTATGTAAAAAGTCCCTTTAGTAAAATTCTTTATAATTTCTCAAACAATTTGTCGTAGTCTCTCACTACCTCTATGATTATTAACTCCCCTTTGCACATTATCTAAATTCGGGTATGTTGGATTCATAATTAACAACTACTAAATTAATATAATCAATATTATTTATTAATTCTTCTTATTATAGAATACACAAATATTAATCAAACTTTAAGAACAACAAATTACAGTGGAGTGAGATAAGAATTCAATTATGAACGACGGAACACTAACTGAAACCACGGAGAATAACGCATATAATCAAACTACGCATTTATAACTAATTTATGAAAATACAGACCTAATTCTTTTTAAGGCAGGATTCTTTAATACTTGAAGGATCTAAAGAGCGACTTCAATCCTTGATATCTTCAATTCCGTCCGAACCAAATTAATGAACCTTTTCAATAATCTTCTTACGGCGAAAAACTTCACTAGTTAAACTAATCTCTCAGAACCACCTTCTTAATCAACCTCTTAGTTAACTCCTCTATCAAACCACGTAGTCATCCTCCTCTCTTCATTTCATTTCTCCCTTTTATAATCTTTTTCGAAACTCGCTAAACCCGAAACTATCTTGTTTGCATAAGTCACACTTTTAGCTCTCAGCGGGGATTGGTTAAAATAAATACAATCTTAAAAGAATGAGAGAAGGTTAGTGAAACGCGTAAGCACCCGTCACAAATTTTTTAATTTGTTATGGTTCTGGCCTTAAGGACTCACGCGTAAACTTTTACCTAGCTCACCCGCATAACGAGATAATCGTAACCAAGACCCTCTGGAAAATCTCTTTTGTCTTTGTCACCATGTAATGCGCGTATGTCCTATTTGTGCTTTGTGTCGACCATTTCTATATGAGTTTAATGTACAATAAACCAGATTTCTTTCAACAAAGGATTACTTCGTCAGTACTATTTTTTAATGCAACATCAACAAATTAAAATATGATCTAGATGAAAAAATTCCTTACCCTTGCCACGTTATTTTAAGTATGTATACTGCATTGAGATCAAAATACGGAAAATAGGGATATGAACTTATATAAATACGTTGATTCAATGAATACGCTTTTTCCCTTTTTCTATGGTTCAAGAGGAAACCAAGTAAATCTCTACTGCTTCTTTGTTTTATTGAATGCATTTTTTATTTTCTTTTGGGACTGCAATTTTTTTTCCTTTTCAGAACTAGCACATTTCCCGGGAGTTGGTATGACTTTTAAGTGTGGCACCGTATAGGTGAAATACCAATCACCGCAATGTAATTTTGACGCCCAATTTTCTCCTCAGAGGGAGGCACCTGAGCTCTGACGATGCGAAATTGCACCAGGAATTCAATTTAGCCGAGAACACCCAAGCCAAACAGGCACACTAGAGATCTTTAACATGCCGCATAATCACATGACATGGCCGTTGTCAATTTTCTGCATCATGAAAATCCACCGACTTGGGCCGGGGTCGAACCCGCAATCTTTAGCGTAAAAGCCAGCGAGAAACCAACTACCCGAGCCAGCTATTGAATGTAATATATCTGTGTTTCCAACTAAGCAAAAACGTTTAATTCAATCATTTATTTAATTGTTTTTTACATATACTGCTATTTCCTTAAATGTATGAGAAATATACCACCTCAATTCAATTAATCTGTTGACGAGGTAGATTAAGTTTATCTGAGTCTTGAATAGTTAACAAAAAAATCTTTAATTCATATGTATTTTTATGCAAAACCTTAACTGAGAGATAAACTAGAATGATAGTCGTTATACCGAGAAGAATTTTAAATAGAAAATTAGTATATAAAAAAGCGTAATCAAAATCCTAAAGGTGATTGAAAATGCCAACAAAATGATATATTGATATATCTTCCTTTTTATTCTTAAATTTAAGAGAAGAAGAAACTAATTTGATTTTAAAACTTTTTAAATTAAAAATTCCTTGATTTTTTTAAATGCAAATTTATTGTTAATTTTTTTAGTTTTTTCAAAACTTTTCAATTTAAAATGAAAATTTATTTATAATTCTTCTTATGTGGGAAACATTCATGATGCAATTCATACACATTCAGTTTATTTACAATTACTAATGCTATAATGTATCGGCCATTAAGAGAGAACCATTGTATGATTAAAAATTTTAGCAGGAGAAGTATTTTCTTAAGAAATTTTTAGCGAATTCCTTATTTTTAAACAGCATTTGATATTAATTTAATTATTTGTGTGTCAGCCATACAACATTATACATTTAGAGAATTACTAATTTTAAGAACACTTCTTTCAGGGGTCATAAATATGTGTAAATTTCGAAGAAGATTCAACTTCTCCCGTATTGTCAGGTACAAAGAAAATAAAAAAAAGTAACTATGACTTTTGTTTAGTCAAATTTTTTTTTTATCTATTTTAAAAATATACCCCCCCCCTCTTTTATTTAGCTCATGAAGGAACAACGTGGTTAATTATTTTCAAAAGCAATGAGTAGATAACATTATTTCTAGCAGTAAAATACACTCAAACCACCAATAAAACTCGAATGCAAGGATAAAAATCACCAAAAATGCGTTTTCAACTATAAATTACAGGTTTTTTAGCGCCCACGGTAGCCTAGTGGTCAAGGTAACAGACTCGCGGCGGCATGTCAGGATATTGAGCCTAATACTGCTGAAGGCCGTCGTGTAGGGGGGTGATGCACGTTAAATAGGTAGAGGCCAAAAGTCGGTGTAGTGTGGTAGTTTGGAGAGAGAGTGGCCAGTAAAGGTATCTTTCTCGTCACTTGACCATGGTTCAATATTACGAGGACCGTCACCAAAAGGCCTCAAGTAACTGAATAGTGCGACGTTAATGTTCACTCACTGCAGCTTTTTTATAATATAGGGTGTCAAAAATGTATGGCTACACTTTCAAAAATAAACAAAGATTTTCACTTATGGTTTTTTAGGTTCTGTAAAGGAAAGAATAAAGTTCCTACTTATAATGAAATGTAAACAAGGTGGCCTTATGTCCACGCCTTGCAACATTTTCGTTTCAAAATAGCTTCACCGCAAGAACAAGCGCAAGTTATAGAATGATTTATCGAATTTAAATCTGCAACAATGAAGATCGTGAACGGGTTATCCTCACATGGAGTTTGGAAATAAGAAAAAGTTCTCCAAGTGATGGATGTGAAGAGGAGATCCAATACCGGCCACCTAGATCTCTAAGCATAACATCTTTGGACTTCTTCCTGTGAGGTTTCGCGAAAAATATTGTTTACAATGTACAATTCGAAACACTGAAGGTTTGAAAAGTTGAATTAAAGCCACCAGTGAGAATGTTGATACTACAATACTTCATAGAAGGTGGCTTGAAATCTGGTATAAAGACTTGATGTTTTTCACACAACTAATAGGACCCACATTGAAATCGGAAACAAAATATTGGTAAAAAAACAACTTTGGAATTTTCTTTATGAAACATAAAAGAACTGTAAGTGAAAAAATATTTAATTCTAAGCCGTACTTTTTTCCCCAATGTAATGCTACTGAAAATCGGGTGTGGCGTAGAATCGAAGGGGGGGGGAATCGTTGGATGGGTCAATGAGAGAAATTGCAGGTTCATGTATGTATTTAAAAGTTTATAAACTGATAAAATAATTTATTGTAATTTCATAAAATTTGATATCGATATATAAACCAATTTACACATTTTTCATTTTTCTCAAAAACTTGTTGAGAATTTTGGGCGTGGCTTAGAATCGATGGCAACTCAGATTCGAAAAATACGATATTTGCTTGTTTATTTGTAATTAATATTTGAAAGTGTAACTATGCTTTTCGGACACCCGATATATAAAACTGTTACAAAAGTTATTTTATATTTTCTTCGACCGAAAGAAGAAATGAAAGTATCATATTATAGAGGAGTATTATTTAACCATTTCCGATTTTGAAAAATAAGGATATTGGCTTCTGGGATTGGGAAACTTTAGAATACTTTGGGGCTATTGAAGTATGTCAAAATAAGCCTCCGAAATCTTTTAGAGGGGAAAGTTAACAATAGATCACACACACACATTGAAAAAGAAAATTGACAATGGCGCCATTGTTCATTTGTGATTCCACTTTCACCTGACCGACCCTGAACCTCCATTTAAAGCGGGTGATTAAGTTACATTCAATGCATGAATAGAATAATTTGAAAGCTGTGGAGACGTGACAGTCCTTCTCTTCCCAATTGAACTTAATCATTTCCGGTGAAAATTTAGAAACGTGGATAGACTGAGGAAGATAGATTGTGAATGTTCTTTTCAGAAATGAGACCACGGATGATTTATAGGGATACAAATAAGATTCCGGCACTTTTTTAAAATCAAAAATTGGACATTTGTTGAGAAAGAACTGTACATGGGTTTTCTTCGAAGTATTGTTCATCTTTACGACGAACAATACTTCGACGATGAAATAGAAAGACGATGAATAGCGAGTACTATTCATCTTCTTTCTGACAGCTTACGAATATCAAATCGGAAGAACGTGTCGGAAAATTGGAACCCACGACCTATGGATTCGAAAGCACGTAACATACCACGAGACAAAAGTGAATACTCCTGTCCGGAGAGGCTGTTACTGGCTTATTTAGATACCCCACAGTACTCCCCACCAGTGAGTGAGTTGGGGATAGGCGAACGAACGAGATATTTGTTGTTATGGCGAGCGTGTGAGTTGTTACTATTGCGTCAAGTGATTTCTGCTTCTGCGGTCTGACGACTTTGATTGTTACGTCAAGGGGATCTGATGACTTTTGATTGCTCTTTTTGCGGGTGGATGGCGCCACGACACATCAGAAGGTTTGCGTTTTTCTTTTCAGCCAAGGTCTTCAGTGTCGGAGATTAGAACCCACGACATATAGATTCGTAAGCACGTAGCATACCATTAGACCAAAGAGATCACTCCTGTGTGGAGGCTGTTACTGTCTTATTTAGATATCGCCACAAACGCTTCCTCTCCCTTCTTTTTGGTTTCTTCATATGATGTGAACTACTGCTCAGACAGACCGTGTGCCATCAATCAGAACAAGTGATAATTGGAAGGGGCTATGTTTGGTGAATATGGAGGGTGGGGTAGGATTTCCTAATTTAGTGTTTTCAAATAGATTTTGACCGCCGCAGCATGTGGAAAAAGATTATCAAGCCGGAGAACTATTTTGTCGAGTCTGGAGTAGTAGTGGGTGCGTTTTTCTTTGAGTGCTCAACTCGATCTCATCATAAGGCTTTCATAGGGGCATTTGATCTCCGAAGAGTTATTCACCCTTATCTTGGATTTGGGAGTTGAGCATTGAAAGATAAAACTTCATCATAATTTAAAATATTAAAACTAAATAAGTTAGAAAAATAAAAGTAAGATTGCTCTGATAAAATTTAAAAATTGCTGGAGCCTAGAGTGTTGTTTGCATTGTATTTAAATGGAATGTATGCAAGAGAACTTTATAGATAAAATACAAAGCGTAGATGGAATATTGAATGATTTGTGTTTCCCGAGTCTAGCTCCATTTGAGGCTAGAGATCGGTCTGCTCTCTTATTTTCGATCTCATCGATTGTGTACGGTAGAGAGACCCAGTAATGATTTCATTCTGTTTGAGCAACTCATAATACATGACAAGCTGATTCAAAAAATGCGCAACGTGAGTTTTTTTACATGAATATTTGGTTGTTGAGGCATGATAGCGTAATTCCCATGATTTCTTCTTCGTTGGGTTATCGATCTTTTCTTATCACCACGTGTTACACGATGCAAAAAACGTTTCTTTTATGCCTGGTAAGCAAGATTTCACAAGTGGCAAATCAGCATTCAAAGTTTCTCGGCATCAGTTCACATGGAACCCACAATTTCCTTGTTTTTGAAATTTTCTCAAAGATCTTAAATGATGTAAAACTATGTTTTGTGAGTCATTCCTAATGTAAGTGTAAATTCTTCATGCTTTTGGCACAAGTCTTCTTTCAATAATCTCCCCTACGTTCATTATTTTCGACGTCAAACTCACCTTTCTTAAACTTTTGAAACGACTCACAAAAGCTTCTCGCACTTAAACCAGCCTCGCCATATGTTTTTACATGCAATAGATACACCTCAGCTGCATATTTCTATAAATTAAAGACGCAAATCATTCCCTTAAATAATCCATATTCGGCACAAAACTCGACATTTTTACTCGAAACAAATTCTGCGTCATACAAAATTACTAATACATCAAGATTATGGAATTGCGCCAGATATCTAACCATAGGATATGACGTTTTACTGAAAATTTCAATCATATTTTACTAGTGAGGCCATCTTTTGTCAAATGGTGGAAACTTATTAGTACTCCTTATAAAAATATTCTGCTACGAGCACCTTGTAATTATGAACCACATTCAAGCTACAAGGACGACATTTGAGTGGGCATCCCCATTCTTCCAAATTTTCCACCACGGTAGCCTGACGATTTTGAGCCACGACTGGCATAAAGTGTACCAACCCCTCTACATAACAGGTCTTTAACCACATATAGCTTGAACCTTCAATGAACGAAAGAACGCAGATAACGAGCTCGCAACCCTAACCACTTGGTTACCGTAGTATCTTTTTGGAAAGGAGATACAACGCAACAAGTAATATAAAATTTTTTAATTGTCAATTCCTACTTCTTTAGAAAAATACTGGCGCCATCTGTTGCAACTAGCTGTAACTATGATAGAAATAACGTAGAATATAATTTTAAAAACCAAAAATAATATTTAATAAAAAATTAATATTAGAAAATTTTATTAACATCAAGTGTCATCCACTACAAGCTTAAAATATATATTTGAACTTGAATGGATGAATAGAAAATATTTAAATAAGGATTGAAAATTTGAACAAGATATATATATATATATAGGGAGAGAGTGAACTAAGAGTAGGAATTGAAGTAATGAGTCATTTACAAATAAAGATTCGTCCCAACCCTATCATATCTCACTAAAATTGAACTTGTGCTGAAGTCCATTGAAATTTATGTCATAAAAACAAAGAAAGAAGATAACATTAGTAAGAGGACCAGGAAATGAGCGAGACAGTTTCACGGCGTCACTGAGATCCGGTTAACAATAGTAAAATAAATATGTTGCACGTTGTAGCAATAATATCATTTTACACTATTAATTTCAGTCTAATATCACTGCTTTCTAAGAATAGATTAAACAAAAGCCTATTGAACAAATACAAATGTACAAGGAAATTATTGTTGTTGAAATATATCAGGTAATCAACGAAAATTTTTTAAAAAATTCTTAAAATTCCAGGAGACTAATACATTTTTAACACTAGGATTTCTTTCTATGCTTATATAAAAGCACCAATTAAACGAGTAATATATATAAAAATTAAGTCAACTCCTACTTAGGTCAACAAAGACTTTTTATTAAATAGTTACAATTAAAAAATATGTATATACATATGACAGAATCACACATTAAGTGACAAAATAGAAAGCGATTTTCCTTGCAATTTTCCATTTTCCTTTCTATATAGGGTGTAGGAGTATTTTTTGTTTGTTTGTTACTATTTATTCATTCATTATAAATTTGAATATTCTAATAAAATGGTAAGTAAAACATTAAACATAGTCTCAGAAATTAAGATATACCAGGTGGAATTCGAACCCCCGACCTTTGGATGAGAAGTCAACGAGCGGTTGGACTGTCTATTGAGCTACAGGGACACAACGAACGGTTTTCTTTCTATATATGCTGTTGGATTATTATTTTGTTTGTTACTATTTATTCCTTTTTTAATTTATATATTTGAAAAACTGCATTAACATCAAGTGTCATCCACTTCAAGTTTAAAAAATGTATGTGAACTTGAGTGGATGAATAGAAAGTATTTTAAGTATTTTATTAACGATTGAAAATGTGAACACACGCACGCACGCACGCACACACACACACACACATATATATATATATATTACACACAAGGAGAGAGTGAACTAATAGTAGGAATTGAAAAATCATTTAATAGTGTGATTCCTTTGTTAATTGCTTTCCCGTAGAACTGAAATATCTATTTTTGATTGATGTTTGTAAAAAAAATCAACAAAGACGTGTGATATTTGTTTACTGTTTATCATAAGGAAATTTTTATTGAAAAAAAGGTTTAAAAAAAAGAATTATTATGCATGAATGTATTTAAGATAAAATAAGTTCGCCTGCGTTTAAACCATAATTTGATTTGGAGATTTAATAAAATATTTTTAGCATAGTGCAAATGTGCTAAAAACATTTTGTTCATCGAAGAGTTGTGCACATTTTTTCCACAAGTGAGAGAATGAAAATCAATAATTTTTGAATGTAAACAAGGCAGAACTTAGACATTCCCGACCGTAATACATTCATTCCTTGCCAGCATGAATCTAATCACCCATCAAAATCATAAATTAAAAAAAAAACGTTTCTTTCTTTTTTTTATTTTTCGGACTATATTCATGTGATGTCATAGTCACATGATACTAACAACCCATGTTTCTAGCCAATCAGTTCAAAAATTTGTGACGTCATAATCACGATAAAGCAATCATGTGTTTCCTATTAATCAGTTCCTACGCTTCGGCGTTGCAACTTTTGCTCTTCATAGAAACTTTCTCTTTCTTTCTATATTTTACTTTATTGAAAAGTACATATATAAAATAAACTCTTTTTGATGAATTTTTTTTATAACACTTGGAACAATTTACCCAATTATGATATTTGAAAATTTTATCAA
>BMAO01039025.1:0-17184 GCA_019973975.1 Trichonephila clavata | reverse complement strand
AAATAGCGGCAGTATCATTTGCGATCGATAAATTGAATAGCTGTTCTGAACATAATATTGTATTTTTATCGATTCTCAACGGCCATTTTGTCTCTAATAAACTCAAGATATAGTGAAAACGCAGTAGTTAATTCCTGCAGAATGAAATTAGCCGAGCTTAGGAAGTCTAGAGAAAGCATTGCCCTCCCAGCCACTGTAACATTTCTGGAAATGAGAAAGCAGATAGGCTTGCTAAAGCGGGATCTATCATGTCCCAACCTGACTCTCCCTTGCCTCTGCGTAACATCAAAAGAATCATCTACAATAAACTTCAAATTAATAGAGCCTCCTTGTATGGTGAAGTAGCTACAGGTAAAAGGTGGAATATCTTGCTTAGCAAAAGTGGTAGAGTCCCCAGTTTCCTGCCCCGATCTGTTGGAGTTGCGTGCTTTCGTTTACTTACTGGACATGATACTTACAAAGACATTTACATCGCATTGGAGTAAAGGATTCTACTTGTTGAGCTCTGTGCAACCAGGCTGAAATGGATGGTGATCACCTCAAACACTGTCCTATTGTTTTAAAGTATTTTGTAGACAGCTCTACGGAGGCAAATTTTAATTCTTTTTATGCTTCGTCATCATTTTATTGGGCTGCTCGTCGACTAATAGCAAAGATGCCGAAGACGGGCTTAGGATAAAAAAACAACTTTTTTCTATGTTAATCTTTTTTTTATTTTAAAAACTCTCATTTTTATAACGACTTATAACACTTACCCTTAAATTTGGCTCTTATTTTTTTTGTGTTAAAAGTGCGCGTTATAAGCCAGATTGTACGGAAAGTAAATCTTGAAAACTCTTGGAAAAATATACTACTAAAAAAAATTATTTCATTCTATGTATTTATTTCGTCTTCTGAATTTATATTGAAATCTTAAAGTATGTTTTTGTTTTTTATCCAATCTTTAACCAAACTTCACTGAAAAAAGTCAAGGATCGATGTGGGTAAAGATGTCTTCCCGGTGAAACTTTTCCTTTACGTGACAATCTCAAAAATTTATGTTTGTAGTATCATAGAAGAATTTAGAACTAAAAGGATATAGTTAGATTACAGAAACTTTTCTCAAGTGATATTTTTATTCGAAAGAAAGGTCTACTGCATTCATATTGTAAAAATCAGTACTTATGTAAGATAATTTTTTATCACAAATATGTAAAAAAAAATAAGTTATATCTTACAAATTATATATTTTATTAAAAAACTTATTTGTACTCAACATTTCCTTTTCTAACCCTTCACCGTCCCATATGTCTAAGAACTTTTTTAAAAGTACAGAAACATACATTATTTTGTGATATAATTTCTTAAAAAAAGTTTTTTTTCGCATAAAGGAAACAAATTCCATGTTTTAAGTGTGTTTCAAGAGATTTATTCAAATATGTTGTTACATTTAAATTATGATAATATTTAAGAAGAATTTAAATTAAAACAGAAGCATTAAAAATTAATTAAATTTACAGTAACTGTTTGGTTGAAGTGCCATTACTTTAAAAAATATGAAGAGATAATGAATGCATGGATATGAAGCTACTAGAATTTCAATACTGACTTTTTCAATATAATTTTTCATTTTTTATTACTTAAATTTTTTTTAATGAGTATAGTTGATTTTATGTAACAGTTTGTTAATGAAGGGGTAAGTCCCGGTAATTAATCTTGAATTCTAAAAAGCATAGCAATTCTTTCTTAAAAAAAGGAGAAACGTTACAATTATTGCATAACTATGTAATTTATGATTTCATGAACAAAAAGGTTAAATTCTCCATTTATAGTTTTTGTTTTGGAAATTTCATGTGATGTGTTTCTATATTTGGGATATGTTTGCATACATAGAAAAAAAATATTGAATAAAATATTTTAATATAGAAACGATTCTGTATTTAAACAAGAATATGAATATTGAAAAATATTTTCTTTGCATAAAAGACGAATGTATAAAAAAGGAAAGAATTTCATTATTTCAAAAAAAGTAGAAAAAAAATATTTTCTGGAAAAATCAAGTATTGTTTAACTTTTCGACTCACGTTTATATCGTTATCAAGATAAACATTTTTTTTTTGTAACTTTAAGGAAATAAAAAATTCTAGAAGCACAACTTTTTTCCAGATAAAATCTTTTTACGAAATTTAATATGCATAACTGATTTTTTGTACATTGTTGTGTTCTTTCAAAAATTCACTTAACTTAATTTTGAAATAACTTAATTTTTGAAAAATTTATTTTGCACAGTCCAAGTACATACACTACAAATATGTGTATCATAATCCACGTAACAAGATTTCATAAAAAACGAAGCATTTCAGATCAGATTCAAGGTTGGAACTTTTGTTTAAAATAATACTTTTAAAGTAAAAATACAAGATTAGAATGGCTAATGCTATTTAAAAAACACAGTAAGCGTAACAAGTAAATTATTATGCTACATGTAAACTGAAAAAATTTATATTATATAGCATATTTGTTTTCATGAAAGAAGATGTTATTTCAAAGAATGAAGTGAAAATTTAGAATACTTTTTAATTTGATTAGGAAAAAGAACTGGAAAAAAAGCCAAAATATTTTTAACAATCCAAGGCAATTTTGAAATACAATAAATTCATTTTAATTTGATATGAAAAATAAATTATTAAAAGGAAAAAAAACTGTACTTATTTTTGAAGATAAAGTAAAAAAAATATTAGTAAAGTTGTGAAACAGTATTAAATTCATTCAATTTTCCAAAGTTTCTTCATATTTGCCAAAAAACGTGTAAATTCACAAAAAAATGTATTTCTACTGAAGTTTAAAATATAATTTCTTATAGTAATAAGTTTTTCAATAAAAGAAATCTAAAAAGATATTTAAGTCTAATGAACTGTCAAAACTATTTTGATCTCTTAAATCAACGTATTTTCCTCTCAGTTCAACATCAATCGAAAATCTTCAGTTCAATATCAATTTTAAGAAATCGATAGAAAATCAATTAAATTCAATTAAGTTATTTTCAGTAGATATTCAGCTAAAAATATGTATAGTTCATCCTCAAATATTGCTTTAAATGATTGACGTGCGAATATATTATTCAACTCTAAGAAATTAAGAAAACAATATAATGTGTAAATAAAAATCAAATATACCTTTTACATTCATATTTACAAGCATGTAAATTGATATGATCACGTATGCATTTTAAGATTAAATTTATGAAGTTTTGATGAAAATATTGTGAACATTAACTTTCTCACGATAAAATGCAAATTAAATTTAAATAATACTCGAACACCTTTAATCATAAGAATGTCCAAATGCTCAAAAGTTTAAAACTGTTAAAAAGGTACGTCTGTATGCAATTAATATAAAAATAGTTGTATAAAGAACTGAAGTGAATTGAAGAAAATGTTTCTAAAGCATTAGGTTAGATTCCATGACTAGATTCCACATGTACACTTTTCAGTAAATTTGGATGAAAATATTATCCGTTACCGCATGTCTTTTACAGTATTTTTGTAACGATTCAATAATTTTTCACTTCAAATGGTAATAAATAATTGTGATTCCATATCTTTGACCTAAATATTTACTGACTTATCATAGAAATCTGACATGCAACTTTTTTACTATAATATTTACTCTCTTATTGAGGCTTATAATATCATTTATTTTCAAAGATTTGTAGCATTAATTCTTAATAATTATGCAAACATAGCATCAAAGCAAAGTAGAAGAAAAGAAATACTAAGCAAAAATAATTCCAAAGGATAATAAATGTTACACCCATAGATCATTCCTAGAATCGTTCACAAATATTTGAGCATAGAAAATAAAATAATTGCAGTCCAAGATCTAATAGTCTTTCTCTAAACTCTGTTTTGGTCGCGTACTTCTAAAACGGAAGTAATGATAAAAAGAATGAAAAGTACACAATTGCACACACATACACATTTCTAAATCAGTTGTTATTGTAAAACTAATTAAATATTATGAAACATCCAGACATGTGTAATTTTCTATCATCTACCTCAATGAATCGAACCAAACTTTCGAACTATTCTATGTTTCTTCAGAAAGTTTGTTAACTTAGCTATCCAATAGACTGTAACAGCTTAAGTTTACGACATTAACGGAAGAAAAATTTTCGTAATTGCTCACGTATTTGTTTTTATTCCTGAGTTCCTTTACGTTATTTCTACCTCAGGAAATACGAAAGAATTCTTTGAATTCATAACACTACTTTTCAGATTAATGAGCTGAATCCTGTCTCGAAATTGAACGATGTCTTTGTTCTGTTTAAGAATAACTCTGGTCTCCTGAAGAGAATTTAGAGTAATTTGCCTGAAAACGAAAAAGAAATTCAATTAGGAAACACGATTTTAAAGCGGCAAAGATATATGTTTGTGTACATTTAGATATAAAGCTAGAAAAATTTTCCCTTGATTTTCCATGAATTCGATAACTAATCCTCATTCGGAATTCCCCGGTATGTAATGTTTAAAAAACAATTGCACTTTTAGGGATTAAAAAAATGTTTAAGAAACCTAATGTCATTTAGGTTTGAAGTTCAAATATTGACATTATGTTTGTTTCTGTTATCATTCTTATTATCAATACTTTTTTTAAAAAAAAAATATGTATATCATACTATTAAAGTCATTTTTCAAAAAGAACAAGACATTTGACTAGCATATTAAGTTTAATTAACATATTTTTAAATTGGGATTCCATTTTATAAACTTGTACAACTTAATCATTTTAAAGATTAATTTAACAAAATACTCAACATCAAGTTATTCTTTATTTAAAACCTTAATTGATATTAAACTTATGAAATCTAATTAATTGAGATTAAAAATAAATAAATGTTTGATGTTTATTAACATCAGAAATATTTTAAAAGTTAGGAAATTTCATAGTAAAATCATGAAACTAATATTACTTTAATTATTAGGTATTCAAATTCAACATTCTAGGAATTGCCATATCATTAATTGTAAAACATAAAAATGTAGTTCATAATTTAAACATTTGAAGGAGAATTAATGCAATTTATTCCTTAACTTTACGACTCACACTAATTAATTTTCTAAAGAAGATTTATATTTTGTACTAGCTGGTATACCGGTTCTTCACACGGGTGAATCGAAAAATTAAAAAATACAGATTGAAGGATAAAGAAGTTTTTCATGGGTTTATTTTACATGAATTGTAAATTTAAAAAAAAAAGCTTTTTGCATATCTCAGGTGAAAAAAAAACTACCATGTTTGTTAAATTTTAAATCTGTAGATCTAAAGCTGATAAAAAGGATTTTTATTTTTATTTATAACGTTCCGTAACTCTTGTTTATCGATTTTTGAAAACACCTTGCTCAGCGGATCTCTGCACAGCAAAAGTAGCAGATTGTTACAAATTTTGACAAACAAACTACAAATTTTCCACTTAAAATAGTGTAAATTTATATCTAGATATGCAATGAGTTAATATTACTTTCTGTTGTATTTATTTTATGTTAAAATTCTAATATATCATTTTCAGATTTGACGACAAATTCCATATACCAATACAAGATTTGGGATATTTATAATTTCAGATATAGCGACTAAAAGATTAAGGTTTAACCCTAAAAGCGATTACATTTGTGGTTAATACAAATAAAACAAGCAAAAGAAAAAAAGAAATGTTCTTTAAATGAGAAAGGGGAGAGTGAATGCTTCAGAAAATTCTTACCATAATATAAACATTTTTTCTGAAAATAGAAATAAAAAAAAAGACTTGTGCATGTGAGAAAAATATTTTATGTTCTAACTACTTAAAATTATGGCAATACGTTTAAAAGGTGATAATACAATCGACACTTAATATTACCATGTTTTTATTAACTCCCTTTCTTGTATGTCTGCGTGAGTGAAATTTTGTAATTGATTTTAAACTGAACTCCCGACGAGCTAAAGACTTGAAATTTAGTCCATAGCTCATAATGATGTAATGTTAAAGACAAAGTTTACCTACTTTAAATACCAGAAGCGATAAAGCATTTATTTTGATATAAAAATCAATTTGTTACTACCTAACGTGCATAGAAAAAATAACGTGCATAGAAATAAATTATCGATTTTTATTGTATTTATGGTTCACTATTTTGGCGATAATGGCTTACACATAAAAGATCGATATATACTGTCACGTGATTGTTTGTATACCTGATAATATACGTATAACTCGTACGATTTTTTCAGCGCACGCCAGAAAAGCTTGGAGATGGCAGAATTTTTTCTAACATTTACTTAACATTTATTGCTATATTTTGGACACCTCACACAAATATCTTTATAAATTATAGCCTATGTGTTATTCTGATGTATAAGCTATATTATTGTAATGCTTCATTAAAATCCATTCAGTTGTTTTAGCGTGAAAGAGTAACAAATTTCCACACATAAAAAACTTCCGCATTTACAATATGAGTAAGGATTAATTAAAATAATAGTAAAATAAGCAATTTCAAAAACCATACAACTTGAAAAAATGTTCAACCGCTTTTCTTCAATAGTTCTGAAGCACGCAGATAGAAAAGACATATAAAATCAAAATCACATTAAATAAAATGTAAAGTTTTGCCCAGCTACAATTAAAAATTCAACCAAGTAATTGAGGGCTAATCAGCTAAACATTAAATATAATTACATAATGAATGTGATTAAATGAAGAATGTAATCAAAAGAATTAAAATAAATAATGAAAATAAATAAGGAATGTAATAAAAAAGAATTAAATTAAATAAGGGATGTAATTATGCGAATAATTTAATTATTACTGACATTTTTGGCAATTTTTTTCGTTGAATTTTTTTCAGCCCCTGGAAAGGGAAATCTACATTTATTTTAAAAGAATAGTTTTATGTATGAAAATAAACAAAAAAGATAATTTCAAAATTACAAAATTCCATTACTATTTTAAAGGAATCCTAATCAGCTCATAACAAATAACTTAAGCGATAAGAGAGCATAAAACAGGGAAATTCTCGTAATTTTTTATCACTCAAAGCTATCCCCTCCCTTTCCCATTTCTAAACGAAACCATGAACAGAGTGACATTCGCTAATTCTCTCGAGCATGTGCAAAACACTCAAAATCTTGTGAATGTTTTTTATAAAGTTTTCATTAATTTTGAGGGCTTAATTTTTAAGGTGATGTTTCAAAATGTCACACATGGATTGCAAGCAACGGTAATTTTTGAACAAAAAATGTAATAAAAATACTACACAGAGAGAAGAATTCCCGCAAAAACTTTATTAGACCAGGGCTTCAGAAACTATGGGTCGTGACCCCAAATGGGGTCGCGTAGCAAAATTCTGGGGTCGCGAGAGATTTCAATAGGGTAAATATCTTGAAATGATCGATTTTGAGTTTTTGATATTTCTGAAATCTGTAATTCATAACCTTTATAGGGATATAACACACATGTCATATTTTCAATTAGAATGATGTCAAAATGATTTTTAAAAAATCATCAACTGGCACACCACGCCCACTTTTGACAGATATTTACCTTTTAAATATCCTGAAACAATTGCAAAGCCTTCTTTTTATTTATTCATACACAATTAACTCTAGATAACGGTATAACTGTACAATATTAACTGCAAGACTGTGGCGGGATTTATAGTCAGATGTGTTTATTGTTATTTTTCTTATAATTTTTTTAATGAATAAATCAAATGGATAACTTTTTTTTCAAGGTAAGATTTTTTAAAAAAATTACTGTTTTCTACAAATTATATTTTTTTAAAATTGTGTTTAAAAACGAAATTAGGTGACATATCTGGCGAAAAAGCATGTGTTGGGCTGAACAGAAATCCCGAACGGTCTTTGCAATATGTGGACATGCATTATCCTGCTGAGAGATAGCTTCAGGGATGACTTGAAGGAAGAAAACGACTTCGGGCTGTAGCACTGTACCTGTTGCTATTGAAATTACCCTCAATTTGTAGCAAATTTTATAGTTCATGATACGAAATCGCACCCTAAAATCATAACTAAGGGTGTTAGGCCACTATATCGTTCGATAACGCACTCTGGAAGGCAGGGTTCACCTGCATATCGTCTAACACGAATGAGACCATCATGTTCTCAAAAATTTTAAACGTGATTCATCTGAAAAGACTTGGTCCCTAGCAGATTGCTAGGCTCCTTTCTCATGAGCCCTTTGCAGACGCAGCCATCAATGGTTTGCCATGATGGGGATTCTGTATAAAGGCCCTCTTGCACTCATTCCACGGTGCAGCAGACGTCGACGAATTGACGAAGCGGAAATTAGTACACTTGTAGCAGTAGACCAACGTGCTGCCAACTGCCTGGAGGAAGCTGTACGGTCAATCGCCGCCATGCGGAGCAGGTGTCGATCGTCGCGCGCTGACGTCCACTGCCAGTTTTCAAGTTTTTTGATGCTCGTCGGTCCACTGCCTAATGGCTCGCATCATTGTGCAACTGTTACGTTGCACATGAGCTCCTATTCCGCGATAGGAGTTGTGTTAAAAGTGTTAAAAACCTAATAGTAGAAATTGAAAAACTAAATGCCACGGAAAATTTTTTTGGAATTTTTGCACTATGTATAAGTAGATTAATTTGCATTAATGGATAAAAGCGTAAAATTACGAAATTAAAGTTCTATTAAGATTTTATTTTATATTCTATGACTCATTTTTATATTTTTTCCCCAATTTCTTATAGTTAATGACTTTGGCATATTGGAGATTATTTCATATATTTAATTAATTTTTTTCGAAAGACCTATGGGTTCATCTTGAAATATTTTAATTTCGTAGGCATTATTTATAGGTTATACTTAAAGCAACTGGTCTCCTAAAATGCAATTTCTTTTTCTCATTTATCTTTTAGTTCTATTAATAATACGCAGTTACCGTGATTCTTTCAAACACCAAAAATATATATATTTTTATGCACTTACTCATCGCAATCTATCATTTATTTTATGCTGACTCTTTCAAATGTTCGATTAAAAACTCAGTGATGAAATGCCGTAATTCACATTTTCCTGAATTAATTTTTCAGCATGATTTCCACTCTGAAATAATTCACTTAACTACAAATGTCAAATTTTGAAATTCACAATCAAGTTTTCTTTAAGAGACAGCAAATTCTGAACAGGCATTTTACTTAAAAAGCTTTTGTTCGTATTAAAGAGAAATTTAAGATTCAATTGAATTTAAAAAGCGTTAGCCATTATTCTTCTTGATTTGACTAACGAAGAAAATTTTCGCCTTTTCAACTTATATATTGTAAATTGTATTTTATTCTGCTTGAATTAATGTGCAAATTTAAGTAAAATTTATACATAACATTTAAGTTTAGTTACAACACATTTAATTAATACCAGGAATCAAAGCACAAACAATACAACAAATTATCTCTGTTAGGTTATTAATTTAGTGGACTGTAGTGATTATAATTTTATAAGAAATCCAAAGGTTTTTAAATCAATTTCTTTTTATTTATGCGACTTCCAACATGAAGTCTTTGGAAGGAACAGGACGGTTGTACAAAAGCATTCCAACTGAACAAAAACACGAGGCTGTGGCAACCCTAAGCGTCACCCTTATTTGCTTAAGAATTAACATCGCCACGCTATGGCGCCAACATGCCAAGTAGACGTTTACATGGGCCTTAACAATCTCTTCACGATTAAAAATATAATTAAAACCTGAGAATGAATTAGAAGTAGCAAGTTTTTGTTGAAAAACTTTAATTTTTTTAAAAAAAATTAGAATAGATTATAACTAATATACATTAAGATAAATCAATATCAAACTACGAGTATACTAAGTTTAGAATTAATATCAATGTATCCAAACAAGCAAAACTAATTATAGCAATACTAAATATAATATGTGTAACTTACGAATATTTGTTGCCTACTGATCCTTACCATATTATATTTAAGATAAATTAAGGAAGGTAGTTGTAAAAAAACATAATGTGTTTGAATAACATAATTTATTTTACATATGCCAAAACGATTACTTGCCAAGCTTTCCCATGAGGCATTTATTGCTGTGCAGGTTATTTCCAAAACACACGTAAACCAAGAAACTCATCTATGACTAATACATTTTCTTTCCATATTTCTGGTGAGCATTCCATTTTATTGATTCATCATAAAATCAGTAATAAAATGTTTTCTCTGGTTTTCTTTTATCTTTTATGATACAGGGGAAAAAAACATCGATACGTCTTTCGGCAAAAGTATTAACTTAATCTGAAGAGCAGATAAACACGTTCATAAGAGTAAGTTTATTTCAAATTTATTAGTTACAATATATATTATTGTTGCTTTACATTGAAGAATTGAAAGTAATTTTTTAATCCAATTTGGTCTTACAATTCAAACTAATAAGCATGTAAATTTCGAATAATTGATATTACGCATCAAGCTGGCTGGGTGGTGTAATTAATTAGACGCTAACCTTGTAAGCCCGAGCATGCGGGTTCGAACCCTGATAAAGTTGGTGGATTTTTATGATGCAAAATATCGACAGCGTTCATGGCGTATAATAATATGGCATGTTAAAGATCCCTAGAGTGCTTGCTTGGCTTGAATGCTCTCGGCAATATTGAATTTCAAATGCAATTTCGTGTCGTGAGAGCTCAGGTGTAGAAACTCTGGGAAGAAACTGGGTGCCAAAGCTACATTGGGGCAATTAGTATCCACCATAAAGGTGGATATTAATTGCTAATTGTCACAAGCAAATGTGATACCAGCTCCCGGAGTACTACGTCTGTGATGGTAATTACTAATTAGTAGCCCCAATTGAAAGAAAAAAGATATTACATATCAGTTTTATTTTTCATGCTATGATAAGAAGAACTATTAGAAAAATCAAGACAAATAACTGGATAAAGTCAAGTTTTTCTACTTTCTGCTAACTGAAAAATGTCGGAAATGTAATCATGTTAAGAACTCATTCATCAATTTTTAAAAAAAAAATTAATGTTTTATCAAAATATATACTTTATCGAATAAAGTATATATATTTCGAGTTATCAAAGAGTAATATGGTTTATTTAACGCCTATGCATACATTTCTAAAAATATGTATTTAAACTTTTTTCTTTTGAATTCTTTGGCAAAATATTATATATAAAGGGGGAAATATGAATGCACTGTATGTGGATAAGATAGTACACCTTTCAAAACTTCAGTTCTTTTAAAAGATTAAAAATCTTCTAAACTCTTAAAAATAACTAGTAATTCAAAGAAAAAGATCCATAAGAATAAGTTTTTCTGAGTTCTTTTCATGATCTTGTCGCCGAGAAGAATCAGAAAAGAATAGATTTCTTTGAGAAGCAAAACAAACTGCTTTCATATTCTCTCTCTCTCTCTTTTGTGCTTCCTTCAACAGCTCAGAAAGGTATTCAAAAGGTGCATTCAGAGAAAACATTCCAACGAAAAGTAGTGAAAAATCTTAAGAGTTTAATAAAAAACATATAAAAGCAAGCATCCCATTGTATAATTTTATCTTCATTAATAATAGAAGATTTCTGAGTAAAATTTATTTTGCTCTGTGTGGGGATTTACAATTTTATTTAAATGAAATAAGTTTTAATAAAGTTACCTATTGGTTATTTCAGAAGAATGTCTTTCTGCAATTTACTTCTTTAGAAGCATATTAATTTTTCCAATGTTATTTTATTATCACGTATCAAAGCATATATGACTAATGAATGCTGAATTGATGATGCAAATTGATTTTAATCTAAATGTAACCGATAATTTAAAATGCATTTTTTATTTGTGTCTGAATAATTTTTCTAGAGAATTTAATTATTAATGAAATCATCAGTAATTTGGATAGCAATGCATTTAAATAACATAATAATTTTCAGTTTATTTATATATACTGCCTTAAATAGATTTTCTTAGAATATTTTCAAATTAAATATATTGCACATCTTTTACAAACAGCTTTTAAAATATCCACAAAAACCAATTTACTTTTATATTGCACATAATCATAGTTGTTTTCAAAACTTTGAATGATGTCAGAAATGTATAATTAAATGATCCTTTAGTTAGTGTTTTTTCTGATTATCTTATTTTCTCACGTGTTTTATTAAATATTTGATATACTGACAATTTAGGATTTTTTTTATTGAAAACAATACTAAAATCCCCGTGCACCACGAAGTATCATACGGGGCTCATAGAGAGAGAGAGAGAGAGAAAGAGAGAGAGAGAGAGAGAAGTAAGTATTAATCAGACATAACTGCACATTAAGGTAACAAATATTTACAAGAAATTCACAGAACTTTTTAAAAGCACTGCGGTGGAAATAATTTAGAATTGAGTTTATGATTATGATAATCAAATTTTTATTTCACCGACTCTAACGATTTCAATTTTTGTAATATTCTATATAATTATTTCTTTACTTAATTTTATGTTAAGAAGAGTAAAAATAATATTTATTAACGTGAAAAATGCGTATCCAAACATTAAGGATGAACTACCACACAATTTAATTTATTATTTATTTCAATACTTTTACATTTGGCAGTACAGGCCAACAAAATTATGGACTTGCCGGAAACTAATGATATGATTCACACCGTTATTATGTGGCCGATATAGCCAAGTGGTCTAGGCATCGGATCATGGCTAGCGTGTCATGAGTTCGGTCCCAGTACCACTGAAGACCCGCTGTGTAGGGAGTGATGCAAGTTAAATCATTCGAGAGCTCAAACGTCCTCCGTTGGTGTGGTAGTTAGGAGAGGGGTGCCAGCTCAGGTGTCGTCCACGTCACTTGATCATGGTTCAAAATTACGTGGACCGTCGCCAAAAGCCCTCGTGTTGCTGAACAGTTTGACGTTAATATTCACTCACTCTCCACACCATTTTAAATTTTTTTTTATTATTGTGATTATATAAAACCAGATAAATATATATTGAGGGGAAGAAACCCTAAAAACGAACAACTGTGTGGTAAAAGGTATGTCATTAAGCTAATCACTTCCTAGAAATCCAACAATCATAGAAAAATTTGACAAATTTATCTTTGTTCATCATTTTTTTTCCTTATTGTCCAATAGACAATTTTTTATTTAAGCAATCAGATATTTAAAACAGTCATAAATTTAATTGCTCCTCATACAAAATCTAATCCACAAAACAAACAAGGAAATCATTTTCCGTAAAATCCAACGTATAACCCGCACCTATACTTTTCAAGCTGTAATTTTTAGTTTTTAGGTATATTCACCGTATAACGCGCCTCCTTTTTTTACTAAGAAATCTGAAATGTATATGCGCTATGTTCTTATGTTCTGAAGTCGTGGATTTGAGGTATTATTCCAAGCTGGGGAAAAAATAGTATAAACATCTAGAATTACAATATTTTAAGTTTACAAAAAATGGTATCTCTTTTAAATAAACAATATTTCGACTAATGAAAAAATTAGATTTCTTTTAGAAAAATCATCGAAATTTTCATAATTTTCTTTCAGAAATTTTCATCGAAAAAAAATTACATTCTGTTTTTTTTCAAAGCTATCATTTTTATACCAGCTTATAGCGGGAAACGTATATTTCCATTACAATTTTGTATTAAAAGTACACGTATACGCCAGATTTTATGGTAAATAAATTCAATATTTAGCAATGCACAGGGAAAAAATAGAGGATCGATCTGTAGCAGACTGAGAAAAACGTAGTCAGAATCATAGTTTTAGTATCAAAAGAGCCCATTTTTGATTGAATAACACATATTAATTGCTCTTTCAACCTAATCTTAAAATTCCTATGCACACACATCTGAATTCTCGTGTTTAAAATATGAAACTTTCAGAATAGTGAAAAAGGGAAATTTAATTTGAAAATGTTAGCAGAGATCGAATGACGTAATATACCTTATCATCTCCCCTTCATGTGAATTCTGATTTTTTTTTCTACTCGTGATATCCATGAAAAGGGAAAAAAGCAGAACTCAGCTCTTATTAATAGGTAAAAAGTTAAAAAGTGAAATCTTATCTTTCTAAAATTGCATGTGGAGCTTAACAGAAGAGTGAGATTTTAGTAAATATGACAAGTTTAAATAGGAAGTAATATCTTTTTTCTTATTATTACAGTAACTTCTCCGTCTTTTAACTAAAAAAGAAAACTAGGGTAAAGATTTAATTAGCCAGTTTATAGTGACTTTCATACTTTTGTGTCGGTTGGAGTGAATCGCGCAATCTCATGTTTCACTCTTATTTCAATCTATGTTCATCATTGCTCTTTATAACATTGTAAGATAAGTTGCAACAAAAAGCAAATTTCTTGTTTTATTTATAATGTTGCAATGACAGCAGGGTGCAATTCTTATTGTATAATGATTTCAATCTCTTTGTAAGAGTAATATACATTATATGTCATTATATTTCTTATAATATTATATAATTCCTTAAAAACAGAAAAGAATACAGTAATTTCCATCAAGCATATATTGTATGAACTGCAGGTCATTATACATTCATTCGAGACAAGCTCAAAACATTTCCGAACCTTATTAAGAAAACCCTTTTATTCTAATGCATCAATCCTACACTAACCTGCTTCAAAAAGAATTTTGTTTTTTGTTTTTGAATATTGAAAATTTTGGATAATTGTCTTCCTTGGAATTAACTGTATTAATGACCTTTTACACATTTTTACTTGGTATTACTTGTGCCTTACACATTTTTAACGATGTTTCTGCCGTTGTCGATATGATGGATTAATTTGATTAGCGTTGCACTGTGAAGGGGTTATTGACGATGCACTTCATAATTTTGAGCCAATGCAGCTGTCTGAAGAATCGCTGCTGTGTCTCTATTTTCTGAGATGCACACAACTCATTCCTCACACTATATAATGTCTTTATTAGATTAAAATCTAATCTTTATTCTCTTGTTTTTCCCCCTAAATCATGTAAATAGCAGTCACGTGTGTGTTGTGTGTGTGACTTCGGTGATTTTTCAAATCCCGAAATCCCGGGATTTAATTTTTGTCTGAATTATATTTTAAAATTTTTTTCTCATAAAAAATTTCTAAGAATTTAATTCTTAGAAAATTTATATTTTGTTTATGAAATATGTGCATAGAACTTTTTTGTGCTATCATAAGTGGTACAAGTAAAAAATATATATATATACAGCTCTTATTTCTTGTACGGGAGAACGTCGCACAGATCTAGGTGGCTCACTGCAATACTTCACAACAATATAAGCAACATCTCAAGAATAAATTTTGCCATGGTTTCTTCTTAAATCAAGTTTCATTAATTAATACTAACCTGCTTGAAAGACTTGAGACACACTTTAAATCCCATTCCATTAATAACAGCTCATGTAACTGGATCTTCTTTTTCAAATAAGGTAACACTTGAAATTAATTCAAATAACTGGATCAATTTATACACAAAAACCATAAAACGTAGCAGAAGAATTAAAGTTATTAAAGAGGTACATGTGCTTCAATGCAGTCTATTAGATTTGAGACACTGTCAAGAAAATGTGTCTTTTTTGAAAATAGAGGGAGAAGTGGTGACTATCTGAAAAGATTATAGTCGTATTTAAGGCGATAATAACTAATAGTATAAAATCAGAAAGACCTTTTTTTTCGGTAGGACAATTTGTATTAAAACTAAGAAGCCGTTTGAATGATGAAATGTTGGACGAGCTGTGTTTTTAATAGCTTATATTTACAGAAACACAAGAGATGAAGAATTTTTTTTGTTTGTATTTCATTATGTACTATTTTTATTTGTTCTTTTAATGATAAATTAAGATTTTTATTTGTTTCGTACAATAAAATTAATATTAAGCCAAGTTTTAATCATGTTTTTAGTACTGTTACAGTAGAACGTCGTTTATCCGAACGTTTATTATCCGGAGCATCAAATATCCGGACAAAAGTCCGGATACGTTTTCGAACAGTGCAATGCTCAGCAGTTGCTTCGCGTGAGGCCAAAAAGTGAAGGGAAGATCCAAGGTGAGGGATATTTGGGGAATATCAGTTGTGTGATTTGTTAAACATCTGCGTGGAATATTAGATCAGTTTGTTTCCAAGTGAGGGGGTGTATACTTGTTCTTTTGTTGAGTTTTGTTGATGTAGAAACCTGGATGGCATGCAATGCAGAAGACAATGGATTTCAAATGCTAAATAATGACTAGATTGGAACTTCCACGCAAGAAACTCTGATTCTGTCCACGATGAAACGGATGGAGACGAGGACAACAACAACAATAAAAGTAGCAAGGATCCATCAAATACTGACGCGTTTCTGCGTTAGAGACAGCTTTAGAGTGGTACGAACAACAATCAGAGTTCTATCCTACTCAACTGCTGCTAGAGAATCAGAGACCTTGCAGCGAAAACACGAAGGTGTACAATGGTACAGTGAAAAACAAGTGATTATTTTCCAGAATAAAGGTAAAATTGCTACATTTTGCAACTATTTTGCTTTTTCTTCCAGCACGTTTCCCACATAGGATGAGTTTCAATATTCGTATAGTGTCCGATTTCATATACTGCATGGTCGCATTCGGTTTTCAGTTGTCCGAACAATCGCGTTTCCGAACGGTGTCCGGTCCCACTTGATTCGGGTAAACGACGTTCTACTGTATGCAATTTTCGCTATTCTAATTTGAAAGTATTTTTAATAAGTTGTGCAAACCTAACACCGGGATTAGGACAATGTAATTCCGAAATCCCGAAATCGAAAATATAACACAGGATTGAAAACTCTAGCAAATAGACAGGATATACACAAAATGTAATGCTGTAGCCTTTTCTTTTGTCAGAACGAAGATATATACTGTAATACTTATCAGCGGTCTTTGATGTAAGCAAATCAGAGAAATCTACATAGACGGTTAATATCTCTTCTACTTTTAACAAACCTTGCGGTCCCACATTAATTTGCTGATTTAACAAAAAACTTGGATTTTAGTATTTTTAAAATATCTTGTACACATATTAAAATAAATTTTTATCCTGTGAAACCTTCCTACAAAACAGTTAAGAAAAAAGTATTTGCTTATTTTAGCTCCTTGTTTACTAGTTCTATATTTCGAATAATTTTTTTAAATATTTAATGTAAATAAAATTAGCAATACTGATATATCCAAATTCCTTTA